>JAFBJT010110784.1:0-22922 GCA_016785325.1 Chascanopsetta lugubris | reverse complement strand
AGGTGTGAAAAGGTCGAGAGACATAGGGTTTGTATCAGTGAGGGAGAAAAGTTGAGGAGAATCCAGAGAAAATCCACAGTGTTCCGCTCGAAATCTCTCCTCTCTCACTGATACATTCACTATGTCTCTCGACCTTTTCACACCTTTTCTCTCTTTAAAACAAACTTGTGTTTCCTTCTATTCTTGTGGGGACATTTTGGGGCGTATTATTATTTTTTGGACTTTTCGAAGAGGAGTTTGAAACGCAGGCTCCGAAGGTGCACCCCCCCTCTCTCTGTCTCTCTCTCTCCTTCACTCATGTGTCTTAGTGGAGACATTCATTGATATGAAACATTTTTGAAATATTGCTAAATTAAAATGTCTTTCGACTCACTCGTGTCATTAATCTTGTTTTAGTGACAATACACATAGAAATAATTGCACCTGTACTTATATATTGTTTTATATATTGTTCACGAAGAGTAAGACTCAATTTATATATTATATTATGTTCAGTTGTATTTAATTAATTTACTGTTTATATTTATTATGTTATATGTCAGCATGATCATATAACAGTTCGATTGATCCATATGAGCTTCCATACGTTGACACTTTGTCGGAGTTCTGTCTCCGTCTGTCTCTGATCTGTGTGAGCTACATGGCCGCACACATTTCAGACATTTGACGTTGTAGTCAATTCCGTGCTTCCGGTTTGCTGTTTCACTTACACATTGTTCAAACATCTAATATATTCCAAGTATTTCAATGATGGACTTTGTCCTGTTCACGAAACAGTAAAATACGAATTATTTTACAATAAAAACATGTTTATAGTTTACAATCTGAGCCCAGGCCTTTATCATGCAAACCATGAGCTCCACCACATCACAAATAATTCAAAGACAAACTCAGTGCAGTGAGAGAGAAACATGTATATTTATTAAAGTTCTCTTGTTCGTCCTCTCGTGTGTTAGCCACATTAGCTCCGTTAGCTCCCGTCAGTCCGCCTCGTTTGCTCCTCCATCAGCTGCTGCAGCTTCCTCTCAACTCACATCCACAACATCACCGTGATAAGTAGCTTCTGTGCTCCAGTGGCTCCTCTGTGATGCTAATGCTAACGTGACACACTGTTACTGTTGGTCCTCCATCTTCCTCTTCTTCCCCCGACGCTGCTGATACAAACCTCACGGCTGCACAGTCCAAATAAACAAGTGTAGAACATATACAGAGAGATGAGTACCAGGAAAACACTGCTGGTATGTTTACATTTGCGGTTCAACCAACAGTAGATGGGATGTTATTCTTCTTCCTGTTGGGTTTTTGGTAAACCAGCGTCAACTGATACCGCCATCCAGTGGACTGGAGTCTACATAGCAACAAAAACTTAATATACTCATACATTTTTCATTTATCTATCCATTCTATGTTTTTATTCACCGTTAATAATTTGTCATGGTCATGTAATTTGCTATGTGAAAAGTGTATTATAATAATAATAATAATTATTATTTGTATTGTATTTTATTTGATCTTATTTCATTTATCCTTCGGACATACGCCATCAATAATCTGGCAGTCATTTGTCGCCCTCCCGTGGTTTATCATAATTACTGCAAGCAGATCTTTTAATGAACAGTTTATGGCAACTTTGCTTCAAAGTGGGTATTTATCTGTCAATTCGCCCTGTGGTACTGCATTGCACAGTACTAATATTAACCATGAGATAGCAGCAAATTACCATATTTTATGGACCACAAGAAGGCCGCTTGCCGCCACCTCGTGGTAAATATTAAGTACTGCACATGCAGTATCACAGAGCGGATCGACAGATAAATAAGTCGCCATAAACTGTCTGCTCATTAAAAATCTGCTTGTAATAATGAAATACAGGAGGGCGAGAAAGGACTATGACAGATTATGACTGGAGTTTGTCAGAAGGATAAATAGAATAAAATAAAATGAAATAAAACACTGATTGTTGCAATAATAATAGTAATACTAATGATAATAGAAATAATAATGATATTGATAATATTAAAATAAACAATATTAAAACATACTATTAATACTACTAATACTACTACTACTAATAAAAGAATAATATAAAACAATAATAACAATCCAAATAAACCAAATGTAAAAAAAAATTGCAAAATGAACAGTAAAAACAGATGGCAGACTGGATAACGACATTAAAAGAAAGAGGGCACAGATACATCAAGTTCAATGGTAAATTCTTTATTTCATGACAACTCAAAAATGTTAATTGATTTTTTTCTGAATACAAATCAACTCAAAGTACCAGGAGTACAAAAGTAGCTAAACTTGACCGAGCCTTATGCAACCTCCAGTCGTAACAATGAGGGACAGATGAGCTGCTGGACTGGCTGGCAGTGCGTCATGTTTCACAGTGCTGCCTCCTCACATTCTTCCTTCACCCTGAATGAAGATCGTCAGTTTGTTTTTTCAATCATTGCAGCGAGAAGATAAAGTGTTATAGCGACCAAAACAACAGCCGTCTATTCAAATACACACTCACAGGTTAGTATGCTATGCAATTTGTTATGAAATAAAAGGAAATGATAGCGTGTTCAAGCTCACAGAAGGACATTTACAGTGGATTCATAACAGGATACATTTTGTTTTCCTACTGCAGTGTTTACATAAGTATAGTTATGAAGCTAGTTTATCATTCGACTGCTTAGACTGCTTAATATTCAAGCTTCTTCGGAGCAAATTATTCTTTCTTCATTGCAACATTTTTTTCAGATTTTTTAAAATAGTGATCTAATGCTGTGTGACCGTCTAGAGATTTTGTTTTCAACTTTTCATTTTTTTCCACTTTTAAAAGGAGCTATTTGTAGTATTGACATACTTCAATTTATCAACAGCAAGTACTGTGCAAGATCCTCCAAACATCAAACAAGCTCACTTTGCCTTGTTTACTGCAACACAACTGGCACATTTAAGTAAATAACTGGTCTGAGACCAGGCATCAAAACATGACAGTCACGGCCTCTGTAAATATCCTTATTGCTGCGTCAGCAACACTGTCCACACTGAATGTGTGATCACAACTCAGGAGTGCTTCTTGGCATCAATAACTTCTTACTTTTACTTTGAAACAGGAACAAGAAGTGATGTCATTATACATCAACAGTAAACCGGATTTGATTTTGAATAATTTAGAATAACAAAACTACATACAGCCCCTTTAACACATCAATGATTAATCATTTAACCTCTTGACATGACAATCCTGGAATACATCCTGGGTCTTTCTCAAAAACATGTCAAGTCAGATGGTTTGACTTTGCTGAGTGAATACACAGTGTTTTCGTAACAATGTGAGGATCCGTGACGTACACACAAACACACACACATCCGACCTGATTGTGATGTAACATGAAAGAGAGCAGTCTGGACAAACAGCAGCTGCACACACAGGACATGGGTATTTGCCAACAGTTGTACATGCAGACAGCTTGTGTGAACACAGCGAGACATTAACGATAAACAACACACTAATCCCCTTAAAACACACGAGCACTGTGATCAAACGAGGACCCACGAGAAGAGGCGGAGAGTAAACGGGAGCCCCTGAGTCACGGCTTGAATAACAGTGCTGTGCTATTTCCCCCCCCCCCCCCCCATCACATCAGAACCAAAAAAAACAAAAAACAAGAATTAGCCCTATTTTTTTCCTTTATCTTAAACTGACAAGATACAACCCCGAACGACAAGAACTACATTCCAAAAGGAAACGTCTCATAAAGCCACTGGATTTTTCGTGTGTTAAATCTACAGCCAGACCACAGAAGCGAAAAAAACAACAAAAGAATCCACAGGTAACACTGTTGTCGTCATGGGAACACTGTCGTTTCAGGAGTGTGAGTAAGGCGAGCTTCCACTATGAGTTACAGGAAGCCACAGCGCCCACATGACGTCGTAGCTAATTAGCACATGAACCAAAGGGAAACTGAAAAAAAAGCACAAACCAGTGGCAATTAAGTTTAGGTCCTTAACATGTTTTTTCTTTTCCTCTTCTGTCCATTCTTTACATCCCCAAAAGATATGACTTCCGCATTCATGTTACATGGGAATATCACCCTGCTTGGATCTATCTGTACCTAACTGCCTTCAACTTACAAAAACCTTTCTTTTTTTTTTTAAACATCACAACAAACCAAACGTCTGAAGGAAACAATTCCATTTCCAAACCGCAAATTCACACGATACATATCAACTGATGGCTAAACTCAACTGTGTTTTCCACGTTAGTAATCTCCCGTCTTTCCCATGAGACATGAATGCAGCATTTTACATAATGTCTTCTCTCCGTCTTATGAAATGCTCGTCTACAGGACGTCTTGGCTCCCGCGGACGCCAAACCTTAAAAGCTCAGAGAGAGTTTCCAGCTCTTTTGACCAGTCACCTCAGGATGGAATGTTACAGTCATCACACTGCCGCCCCTCCCTCTGCTGCCGCTCACTGCTTGACCTCAGGGCCGTAGTCGGGGCGGCGCGTCTGAACGATCTTGGGCCGGGCCGGGCGCGGCTTGTCCTCCTGGTCGCTGTCGTCAGGGGCGGAGCTGTCGCCGCCGCGCTCGTCATCGCAGACGTGGACGACCACGCTGGGGGTGGTGGGCGTGGCGGTGTGGAGCTCGTATTTGTCCCCTATAGATCGCAGACAGAAGGAAGGGCTCAGTTAAAAGTGAGGGACAGGGTGTTGAATGAGTGACATCCAACGGTAAAGCTGCATATTGCAGCAGAAGAGCCCTGAACTTTAATTATTAGTGGATACATACGACAAAAGCTGGTTCCATTTTGTAGCATTGTCTTAAAAAGACCAGAAACCAGAAGGAGCTCAAGAGGAAGTGGTGAAATGACGACAAACCCGCCCCTCTCTTCCCATTAATCCTGATCGAATATCATGAACACTTTGATTCGGTTTATGTGCCTTCATTTTGAACACCCGCATGATTCAGCAGCTCTTAAAAAGCTCCTGACATTATGAGACTGACGCACGGGCTGATGTAACATCATTTTTTAATTTCTGGGCCGTCATGCGAGCGTCAGCAGCCCCGTGAGGTTGCGTAATGCGCCGTACCTGGTCCTAGTTTGGAGATAGCACACAGCAGATCGTAATTGATGACGGGTGTTGCATCTTGGGACTGTTCCCAGCCCACAGGAGGGGAGGCAGGGGGGGAGATGAGGAACTGCTTGTCTGGCTTGGGAGGCTCCAGTCTCGGACTCCCTATGTGGACGGACTGTTGGATGAAACGGACAGATAAGGATTTGGAAAAAAGCAGCAATAAGAAATAGTCTTCATCTTCATTTCGTAACAGGAGAGAAAAGATGCTTTTCATTGACGTCACCTGAGCAAAGTAGAGTCTCATCTCTTTGCCGTTGAAGTCCGTCTTGTGCAGTCGCAGTCTGGCCTCAGCGGCAGCCAGAGCGTCGCTGAAGCTGATCCGAACCCGACGGAAAGACCTGAAGTACTGGAACTGCACCTCTGGGTCAAAGGAGCGGAATAAGGCCTCAAAAGTGATCTGGGGAGGGAGGGAAAAAGAAGAAGAGAGAGGGTGAGAGACAGGCAATGATTCAAATCAGGAAAATGAGACCAGCCTCTACATCCTCCTCCTCCTCTTCCCTCAGGTTATTCCTCTAAGCTCTTATTTAGCCTCTTATCTAAAAATACAGAACACGGCCAGACAGCCATAAATTCGGACACTCTCGGAGTGGCTCAGAATAAAAATGATAAAAATAGCCGTTTTAACCAGATGCAGTATCTGTCACTTCTCTTTGCTTAAGACAGCCTGCCGCCAGTGAATGTCTGACTCTGTGTGCATGTGTAGAAGGTTGTGGCCCCAATTTTCAACGACCAATTCTAGCTGCAGAACCTAATTAAGAGAGAATAACGTACGAGAGAAGCGACCTTGGCTTTGGTTTCCCAGAGGACACACGGCCATGTTCCATCAACCGTCAATCAAAAGCATTAGATTCTGATAATAGCTGCACTCTGACCACCCAGTCCTTTCAATCTGAGGCTCATCAGTTCGGTGTGCACGCAAACACCAGCGGCAGAAGAACCCAGATTCCTTCAGATTAATTACACTATAACCCAGTCATCAAGTTTGTTCAAAAACGAATGCAGGAAACATCAGGATATTAACACAGTAAATGTCAATATTTTGATACTATCCCCATCCATGGATGGATATGGGGATAAACTGAAAGTTGTGTTGACATGTGGTGAAACTGGTCCCAACTGAGGCTGAGAACCATTCACATCGAAACTGGTGTCATTACTGGCCCGGAACGGTATCTCTATCAGTATGTGGTATTAAGATGAGAAGAAACTGTAGATTTGTGTTTTTAAAGCATTTTCCATTTAAATAGTATGAAATGAAAACATTTGGGTTTCCACCATATTTCTATCAAAAAAGGTCGATATGATACCAGTGATATTTTAGACCCATCAGGACTATTGAGTCAGCGTACGTTTCATTTACCTCACTAACCGACAGACAAATGGGGTAGTGTTGCAGTCGTCATAGTTTGAGGATAAAAATAGCTTCCACAAGTCATCACTGCCTCCTGCAGTGATCAGTCAGCACACTGAAAGCATCGCACTGCAACACGAGAGCAATTGCTGGCCATGGACTCGTGCAGAGAGTCACGAGCGAGTCAAAGGAGAAACAACAAAGGGTCGAGTCCCACATCATCACCCCCGACAGACTCTTTAGAGACGCTCCCTGCAGAAAGTCGACCGCAGTTGACAGATGCACATCACGTAAGCAAGCCCCCAAACAGCACGTACAGGAGTCCAGAAACATATAACCTGTTCCGGCGCAAATCCACCCCCACCTAAGTGAGGTGGAGGGTATTTAGCTTTTAATTCGCCCCCGGCTGTCACTAAATTGAATTCAATGTTAAATATAATCTAGTGAGCCTCTGATGATCGTTATTAGAAATAGCCGCAGGTCTTTGGATGCAGACCAGATCGGAGTCCAAGAAAGACAATGTGTTCCAGGAAACGTAACGTGGTTCTAGTGCAGGTTCAATCCAAACATATCACTCTGTGTGGGCTTAGCCGATAACACCTTCAAGGACTGATCTCTTACCTGCACCTCGGGGCGACTGTACACTTCCTGGTTTGTCACCGAGGCAACCAGACAGAAGCGGTTACACTTAGTGGTCTTGATATGCATGATGGGCAATCCCTGGAGCCGAAGCCTTCTCCACCTGATACCCGAGGTCAGAGCGCAGCGGGATGCTGACTTCAACGGCGGCGGGGGTGATGGGGGTGATGATGATGAAGAGGAAGGGGGGAATCGGAGGAGCGTTGCCTTCCCCAGGGTGACAGCCGAGCAGAAAGTAACAGATGCTCCCCAACAGGAATCAGGTCAGCTCTTATCCACTTCTTGCTCCCTAGGCATCGATCATCTTTTGCCTGTGCCAAGTGCCTCTTCCCTTGTCTTGAAATTCAAAATCACAAGCTACGCCACCCTACACTCAAGGAGCCTCAGTCAGCTCGTACCCTCCTAACCCACATTCCAAGGTTACGAAGCTCTGCTGCAACACTTGCCAATAAAATTCAACAATCAGCTGGTTAATATTCAGCCTTTTCCTGTGTCCTTCTAACAGCCACAGCAACCGAGCCCTGCAGCAGCCGGCGCACTGAAGGAATTTTCCAGAAATTGGGGTGTGGGGAGCTGCAAATGTCACTCAGCCTCTGCTGTGCTGCCGCTCTCTCTCTCTCTCTCTCTCTCTCTCCGCTGCTACACAGCCACTTAAATGAGCCCCTGCCAGTCGATGACGCATTACCCACGATCCCTTCCCCTCCTCTTCCTGTGTCATTCATTCGTTCTTTCTCCTCTGGAAAGGGGAGGGACAGTGTGTTTTTTTCTTTCTTCTGTCCTATCACTCTACTGAAAGATACAAGCTCATGCTGACTAATCAGACAAAAAGAAGACCAGTAAGTGTGTGTGTGTGTATAGAAGGAGATTGGAAAATTATGACATCACCACTGAGCAAAGAGGACACAATGCTCTGCATTCTGTTGCATCTAATGTCAAGACAAAGAAATCCTTTGTGAAACGGAAAATGTGTGACAACGTGGAACCTTTCACTTCTTGATTCCACAGAAAGACTCATCACCTCTGAGCGCACGTGGCAAGACGTGGAAATACGTCAGTCTTAGTAAATAAGGGTGAGGAAGGTAGAGAGTGAGAGAGATATGACAGCTAGCAGACAAAGGGAGGGAGGGAGGGGGAGAGCGAGAGAGAGGGGGAGAGAGAGAGAGAGAGAGAGAGAGAGAGAGAGAGAGAGAGAGAGAGAGAGAGAGAGAGAGAGAGAGAGAGCTTGTAGGAAGAATGCAGGATGAAGGGATGAAGGATTGAAAAGCAAGAGGCAAGAGCTGGTGCTCATGGAAAGTATGCAGTTTGATAACACGCTTTTATGAGGTATTAATAGCAGAGGGCTTGAAGTGGAGGGGTAAGTGTGCATGTGTGAAGTTGGAAAAACAAGGCTGTGGACCATGCACCTGTGTTACAGAACACTGTGGTTGTGAGGCATAGGGAGCAAACTCTCATTTGCCGTCTACAAAGTTGCACATTTAACATCTGGAGGCCATAAAAGCTTTTCTGGTGGCACTTAGTGGGGTATTAATTATGTGAGTAACAGCACTGGAAAGACATTTGGCATGTATTAATCTTGGATTAGCACAAAGTGTAAGCTCATTATACGTTATCATGTTGGATCTCACATACAGGACTAAGTCCTTTACGGTCTTACATCCATGTGGATTTCCTTTGCATTTAGGCAAAATAATGGTACTATAGAGATGTAGAAAAGGCCCATGTCAGTGCTCAGTGCAACAAAACAAGGAAAAAAAAACCAATTCCTGAGTTTTGTTGATGCCGACATTTCCCAGTGCTGACTGGAAATAAGTAATGCCATGAGTTTTTCCTCTTCAAATATAGTTTCTCATATTCCTTGACCTCATTAAAGGCAAATATACAGAGAAATAAGGAAGCGGTAAGCTTTCCTTTTACAGTAAATTGGATTTTCCAGCTTGGTGAAAGTGACGAAGCTCAAGAGACGAATAAATATGACAAATGACTCAGAGGAATATGTCACATCTCATGCACTCACACACCAGATGCAATGAGAGGTATTCTAAAAGCTGTTCTCTGCTCATGAAAATTGAAATAACTTCACAAAAATTGTCCACACTGGACCCGGTTTTGATGATCCAAGCACAAGTCACTTGAGTCCAGAAAAGTGTTTCCACAAGACACAAGATGAAATTGTTGATAAGCCACATTTCACCGCAACACAACAACACCACCATGAGCCCCTGTGTTCTGTTGACACAGATCTGTTTTCGGTCTGAACACTCAACACTCACATTCACACGAGTGGACACTTGGAGGACAAAGCTGCCTGCGCTTGGACCTGTTGGTGGAAACTGGAGCAACCAGAGGAAACCCATGCAGACATGGACACAACATATAGTACAAACTCCATTTTTTGAAATGCTGCAGTGGAGTTTGGAACATTCGGAATGAATGTGCAGTGGCGGCTAACACAGATTGTGCTGATCTAATGACTTCTGTGGCAATTTAGACATTACATGAAATCTCAGCGGTGTGCAGGCAGTGACACCTGGCAGGTGGTTCAGGTGGAAAAGTCTATCATACACTATTAGACCAACATGTCGACATGATCGCTGAGGGTTCTGAGTGAAGGTGTTAATGCGTAGTGAAATGACTAAAAGCACTGTGCGCATGCGAGTGTGCACTCTATGGAAACAGTGTGTGTGGAAAATGAAGTGGTGTAATGTTGATGAGCCTCCTGACAGTGAAACCGATGCGCTCATGTAAGTGTTGTTTGTTGATGTTAAACATTACCGTGTGGGCAAGTATGTAAGGTGCTAATCATCTCCAGACCCAAACCTCATCCTGGGGTGGCTCACAAGTGTGTGTGTGTGTGTGTGTGTGTGTGTGTGTGTGTGGAGAGAGAGAGAGAGAGAGAGAGAGAGAGAGAGAGAGAGAGAGAGAGAGAGAGAGAGAGAGAGAGAGAGAGAGAGAGAGAGCATGCACGTCCTGCATTTTTTCCATCACGCTGTTTTTTTTCATCTTGCCATTTTTTCCATTCCCTCACTTGATATAGACAGGCAGCCACCCCCCCCACCCCCCACACACACACACACACAAAACAGGTGTGCACATGATGCATAGTGCACTCTAGAAATGCTTGGACACGGTGTTGTGTTACTAACCAGCTTCCAACATTTTATTGCATCTTGCTCTTCTTTCCAAAGCTGAGGTCAATGTTGACACTGGCCAAGGTACAGCTTTACCTAAACTAGTATTGATAATATACATATACATATACACACACACACACACACATATATACATACATATGTGTATATATGTATATAGATATATATAATTTACACTGTGGTTAGAAAAGAAGATCAAATTAATGTCTATATGTCAATACGAGGCATCCACAAGAGGTTGGTTAGCTTGCATTTAGCACTATGGCAGGCACACTGGAAACATTCAGCCAGGTGCCCAAACCATCTGGAAATGGTTCAGGTTGTTCCTTCCATTTTGGAATTAACAGGGTCACGGTGGTCCCCTGGAACCTTTGATGAATCAGTATTTTATTGTAGTTATGCAACAAAACTGATAAGGTTTGAGAATGCACTGTATCTGACAATGACTAGCTGATTAACTGAGAGAGTGGACAAAAGTGGTTTTCCCAGTTTAATATGCAGATCATTGTTTCATTTTTACATTTTAAACCAAAACCCAACCCTTTTGATATTTGTGTCCTTAGCTCTGCCAGTTTCCATGTCTTTAACCACTTCAATGAAGAGTAAAATGACATTATACTTGTAGAAGGATTCCAGTTTTCGCCAAACTAAACTCTATTCTTAAACTCCCACCTCTCTCCTGACCCGTCTCATCAGGCTACAGAGCCATGACAGGTTGTTTCCTTGTGGCTTGAACAAAATTCCATATCTGAACAGGAAAACAGGGTCTGGAGCACGATGACACATCACTGCCTTTTCCAGCTCTGCCCGACTACCACAGAGAATTTCAGGAAAACTAAAGTAAAGACAGATAATACTAACTCTGAGTCAGTGCACCAGTCCAGCAAAACAAAACCACTCAGATTTTCCACTTGGGCTGAAACTTCTTAGTCCGCTGTGGGTGACCTGGTAAGGGATAGTTTACATACTTTTCAACAAGGCGGTTGGAAACATGATTCACATCCATCTCGGTTTGACCTGCTTATCCTGTTGTGTAAGACTAATAATTTAATCACAGGGCTGGAAAAAGTGATCACACTCTTTATCTCATTTTAATCAGAATAATTACACAGAGATTGGAATTTGATTGCATCTCTAGTCTTGATGACCATCTACAGCTGGAACTGGGTGTGTTCTGCTGGAAAAGTTCATGAGACTTGCCTGACTTTCCAGACCTACATGCGAGATTTTCCTGACCTAAATCTGTTCTTCCATGCCGGTTCATTAATACAGTCAGCTCTCTAGTGTAGTTCAGCTGGGAGTGGTGAATGTATCATTGGAAAATATATTCTTGCTGTAAACTAGTCTATCTGGAAAAATCCCCATTCTAAGGAGAATATCTAGCAAGTCAGGTCCATGGCATTGTAATTATACCACCATGTAATCATAAAAGTTGTTTTAAGCTATGCTGTGCACATTGTAGATACATCAGGGGATAATAATAACAACATCCATCCACTATTATGAAGAATTATTTTGGAACTACGAATAGGGCTGCAAATAATGAGTGTTTTGATTCTAATAATACATTGAAAGACACCCTAATTCCTATTTTCTTTGGCCACATTTAGAAAGTGCCAATGTAATAAATGTTGTGATTTGCTGCTATATACAAGGAACACAAAGAAAGAAAGCACATGTCTGACATCATATTATGTCATGTTGTGCTGCCATTGTTAGTTACTTTACATTGCTTTAAGATACAGTCCAGACCATGATATCAATAAAAGCACACTATACAGGCAGGTCTGTGTGTATAATAAAAGTAATAATACAAGCAACAATTAGTATGTTATTGCATCATCAGAGAACTAAAACCATTTAACAGAAACATGCATCATGGCCTCCATGGAGAGGACCTGATGTAAGCAAAAAGGGCTCATCCTTGAGTAATAAAAAAACTAAGTATATCCCGGTGATTATAAATGAATGGAAACATCACTATAATGCCACAGAGGATTAAGAATTATGATCAAAGTACTGAAGATGTGTTACTGTTTAGGGGCCTGCCAATGTGGGAATCAATAAATATAAACCTTAATTCTAAACAGTAAAAACAACTGAGAGTCTTGACTGAATCCAAAGAGTGGTGGAACATTCTGCCATATGATACATCAGCTGACCCTCACATCTTTGCCACTGCCCAGTGGAAAAGCAGCAGGATCGGGGAGGAAAACATCTCTCTCCACCTCTGTCGTTTTTCCTTTTCCACCAACGTCAGCAATCTCCACACCAGCTCATCTCACCGGCCCTGTGCATGTGCAAACCTGGCCGAATGACTGTCAGCAATCGCTTGTGCTTACAGGCTGTCATGTTCCCACGTGATGCCATCACAGGTGACCCTGGTTAATAACAGTGGCTTTTGTTTGGCAACACCTTTGGCAAGCAAGATTTTGTATTGAGCAAACAAAGAACAGCATGAATGGATAACTGTTGTTTCCACTGATGAATAATTACACCTTAACATGTCCTGTTACACAATGATGAAATATGAACTGTGTTCCTGTTCAAACCACCTTCTGGTATACCATAATAAGGACTTTGATTTTAAATATAGTGCTGTATTTTGTTTCTTTGTATATGACGTTCCACGTGAAAAGCCCTCAGTAGGATTGATAATAGAACTGTGTTAAATAATACTAAACATTAGAAACTAAAGGCAGGATTTGTTTGAATGCACAGTCAAATGGCAGGACGTGTTCCTTTATGTACTACCCCCATCTAGTGGACTATAAGCCAAACTGGAGTGAATTCATGACAGAGATACAGTGTGTGGTCAAGCACAGCATTTGACCCAACCCCATAATGAAAACAGATGATAGAGCATTTCTGTGCAAAACAACGGGTCACAGGACATTGTTTTGAATGCTTGGTGCATCCAAATGCACCCCTTTTACACCTGGTAATCATCGGCTATGCCAAAATGTATGGGACACAACATTCTACTTTCTCTTACCTTCAGACTGCCTTCACTGAACAAGTCCTCTGGCATTTTACAGGCGATCAGGGCGTTTGGTAAATCTGTGAATTTGACATCAACCGTCGCCTCCTCCGCACCACCACCATTCCCTGACCGCTGCATCGCGATTTCAGTTTGTCTTTACAGTGCTTTCCTGAAAACACAGGAGCGATAACAATTCAGCAAGGCTTGAATCCACTACCTAGCTACCGTCCTCCACCAGTGACTTTATATGTGTCTACAGCGCGCGTGGAGGCTAACACTAGTCTAATTGTGTGTTATACGTACCGGTTAAGTTGTTACTTTATACCAAAGTGGTGACAAATCACTCAGTCAACGAAGTTTCCATTCGGACAGCTATCGGAGCTAATAGCTTCAAAGCGGCTCTGGAATGAATTAGCTTACAAGCTGCACTAAGCTGGATGGCTAGCTGTCAAAATATGCTAACAGGAAATATAAGAACGAAGCCGCTAAATAAAGTAAACACAGGATATCCTGTGGTTTTCTTATCCCACTTGCTTTTAGCTGAAGTTGGTCGTTCGATAAAAAATATTGTCTCAAACAGAAAGAGCTGAATGTTCCTCAATGTTAACTATAATTAAACCTCAGGGATAATTTTGTTAGCATGACGCAGGGGATAAAGGAGATGACGTATGTGGAGCATTTCCGGTTCAGAGGCGTTTACTTTTTCGTTTGAGCAAATTATATCGTGTTTTTAATAATAACAATAGCAACAACAACAACAACAACAACAACAACAACAATAATAATAATAATAATAATAATAATAATAATAATAATAATAATACTTCAATTTAATGTGTATGAGGACCAGAATTTCTTTCATTTACATAATTTTCTATGATTTTCTTTACAGAAAATACGCCCCCCTCCACCCCCAGTTTATTAAGCTTTCGTTTATGTATGTAACTTAATGTAATTGTATTCCCGTTTTCCAAGTTTTTAAAGAAAGATGCTCTTCCAGGATTTCCAGTACTTATTCATTCATTTATTTTTTGGATGGTTCTTCACACAGTTGTTGCTGTCTGGCTTTACATATTAAGGTGTCAAATTATGACAATGTAAAGTGAAGACCAATTACTACAACTCTGAGACAATGTGACAATCAAATACACATTAACAGAAAGAGACATGTCTCAACTTTCTCCACTTCATCTAAAAATGAAGCCAAAATATACAGAATACAAATAGAAATATATTTACCAACACCTTATAAACTGCACTGTTAATGTCATTAACTAGAATTACATGATTGGTTAGAAATTAAGTGGAAATAGAAAACAAAAAAGAAACAAAACCAGCCCTGAGCAAACATTTACAGGGTTGTTGCGCCTAAAATTTTGTTAGAATTACGCTAATGTGTCTGTCTGGCAGAGGTATTTAGATTATGTGTTTTGAGTAACTTCATTAATTGGTGCTGGTCCCTGGGTGGCAGAGGGGTTTAAGCTCCTGGTCATGTGGAGATCAGCCTCCATTTAATCCTCTGGAGAGATCGAGGGAGAGAGGTAGCAGTAGAGAGTGAGAGGAAGAGAGAGAGAGAGTTCTAATAGTGTTTATCGTACAGTATAATTTTGAGAGTCCTATAGGGACAAGGAAGGTAATAAGTTTGTGATTCAAACCCTGATGACACATCATATTATGCTCTTTGTGGGTGAAAATCTCTTAAATTCGAAATTTTGGAACTTCCTGGGAATCAGACTGACTTTCCACATCGTTTGGTGACTAACGTTCAAGGAACCATTGTGAATTAGCGTTGAACAATTGGGATCTACCCTCCACACTTCGTTTGGCAACTTGGGAGCTATTTCAGGACTGGGAATGTTCTCTCTGCTCTTTATCTCTTGATTCGAAGGGCACTGCAATATACTTCATGCTTTCTAAGAGACTGGCTTTGGTTGACAGGCTTTCTATGTTTTATCCCCGGATATACATTGCCTCTACTATTCGGACCTGATCTGCAAATAGTCCCAATAACGGAAAGATAGCCACCAACTCATCACAAGTAAGTGTTTCCTCTTTTCTTTGAATATTCCAATGGATCAATCAGGCTCCTGCCCCAATCAAGACCTATCAAGTGCTGCAATTGTCCACAGCCCAGTCAGCACTTGCTCTGACCTGGATACCAAAAGAGAAAGAGAGGATGGGGAGGGAGAGGAGGAAGATGATGAGGTAGAACTGGCCGAGGAGGTAGGGGAGGATGTTTTAATGATGTCCGAGGCAGGAGATGACCACACAAAAGAAGAAACTGGAGCACAGGGTGAAAGGGAGGAAGTACAGATGACAGAAGTTGACCAGTTACCAAATGGAATACTAAGAGATGGGGAGGGAGAAAGTGAAACACTGAAGGAAAATGGGGAGGAAGAAATAGAAAAAACAGACGAGGGGCTTGAAGAAATTGAGGATCAATCAAGAGAAGAGTGCAACGATGGTGAAGAGGAGGAGACAAAAGACACACAGACATGTCACTTTTCCACAAATGATCATTTGTCTGAAGAACAGACATTTGGAGAAAGTGAGGTCAAAGAAAGTGACAAAAACAAAGAGGAGGCCTTAATCGAATGTTCTGAAGCAGAGATAAGGGAGGAAACGACCAGTGAAGGAGATAATGGTTTGGATGAACAGCAGTTATTGGTCACTACAGATGATGCTGATCATCCTGAGGAGTCAAGTATCCCAGAGGAGTCATGGGAGGATGTACAGGTGTCTACAAATGAACCCAACACAAAGGAGGATGCTCTTGTCAGTGACAGTGAGGCCACAGAAACCAACGAGGAATCAACAGACACAATCTATGTTAGCACATGCCTGGATGATCAGGTCAACACTCAGGTGGATCTATGCCAAACCTCTGTGGACAGCTGTGGCACACCATCGGATACTTTCGAGGATATGGGCATTGAGACTGAGCAATTATCCAGTGAGAGTCAAGATGGTACGACTAAGATAGATGAGATGATCAACTCAGAATCCAGCAAACAGGAAGCTGAGCCAACTAATAACAACATTTGGCAGCAGGATTCCGTCGATACAGTCATTAAGGATGAGGAAACCAAGGAGTTAATGAAGGACACAATGTCTAGTGAGGTTCAAGACGTGGTTGGCGAAACAAATCTAAAGATAGAGCAACTAGAGATTGTCCCCTCTGAGGAGTCGTCACAGAGAGAGGAATGGACAGATGAAGGGATTACCCAGAATGAGGAAGAGCAAGTGCAACGGGATGGGGGAGGAACAATTATAGAGGAGGAGGGGGAGGAGGAGAAGACAGGTGATGTTGTCAGAGATTTTGAAGATGAGGAAGAGCACGGAGGAGCAGCTGATGAAGAAATGCAGAAAGATGCAGGGCCTCCAGACTTAGAAGTGCAGAGTGCAGAGGAAGAACCTTTAGACACGAAACAAGATGCCCATGTGGGTCAAGTGGAGGAGGCCTTAGTGGAGGAGGCCGTCGAGCTAGAGGAGGACACTACGATTGAATCGGACCATCCTGTGAGGGAAGGCATATCTGAGGAGTCTACAAAGCAGAGCAGTGAAGATTTTCAGGAACAGCCATCAGAATTGCCAAATGAAGTGGAGGCAGATAACTTGAGCAAGGGGCCCAGTGAGGAGACCCTTGAGAGTGGGGGGCAAGAGGTGGAAGTGGCACCAGTGGGAGTGGAAGAAATGACAGAGGAACCTGTTACTGTTTTGGATGATGAAATTGAAGAGGAGACTCAGACGGCTGAACTTATGGAACAAAAGCCAGCGACCTTTACAGTCCCTTATGAAGATGCCATAACGGAATCAGACGACCGTCCAAAGGCAGAGGATGAGGTGGTTGCACTCAATGAAGAGAAGGATGAGGAGCAAAAAGATCAAAAACTAGAGGAAGATAAGGATGAGGAGCCAAAGGATGACAATACAGAAGCAGACTTTGATATAAATGGGAGAGTTAAAGGGCTGACACAAGCGATGGAGAACGGAATCTTGAGTCCCGAGCCACCAATGGCGAAAAAAGAAGGATTGGGGACACCGAGAATCCTGTCACAAAGGAGGAAAGGTAATGAATGGATTAAAAACGATCAGCCGGAGGATGCGCCAGAGGTGAAAGACTGGAGGAAAGATTTGAAGCCGGTGAAGAAAGACAACTTGGACACTGAAAGAACGAGGAAGGAATGGGGGAAGAAGGACTCAACGCCGGATGAAAAGAGTCTGCCGAGCAGGGAGGACTGGATAAAGGAGCTGAAGTCGGTGATAAGAGATGAATCCCTGCCCAAAAAAAGAGATGAGTGTGTGAAGAGGAAGCGGGTGGTGCTGCTGGAGGACGGCCGCTCTTACTACCCACAACGGGAGGAGATGACTGATGAGAAGAGAGAGGAGGTGAAGCTGATCTCACATAGGAGGGTGGACAACCACTTGTCTCCGGTGCGCAGGAACATCAACACATCCCAAGATCAGGACTATGAGATCTCACTCTACGTTAAGGTAATAAGCCAATACACATACATGTTACGTGTCTATCAAGAGACAATGTAAGTTAAAGTGCAAACAACACCTAGTGCCCAAAACGCGCAGCTGCATCTGGTCAGGGACCCCGTTTGCAAAACGATTAACTATAAAACAGAGCTTTCTTATTGTCACTGAATTCCTGCTGAATGAAGGGTGCACTGTGTACAATTCATTAGAAATGAACCATTTTATTGTTGGAAAATAAATATAAAACACTGAATTGGATGTTTATATAGGCGCATAATCACCTGAATACACAATGCATGAGTACCCTTCACCTCACCTCTCCATTTCCAAACATGTAGGGGAGACTGTAGTTATCAATTAAACTCAAAAGGTCCTTTGTTTGCACATTGTGGGCAACTGGTGGAACATGGCGTCCTACATAGCAAGGATCCACTTCTAATAAATGTGAAGAGCTCATTCGAGGGTGGTGAGAACAATCATTTGTGCATTCAGGTGATTGCACACTCATAAGAGCAGCATGAGTTTTTTTTAGTATCACATTTCTGCCTATAAAATGTAAATGATGTCACACACAGCGCCTTCACGGGGTCAAATTCGTTTTGTGAGTGTGCATATGTACATGTGTGTGTGTGCATGCATGTGTGCATGTGTGTGTGCATTCGTTTGTGTGTGACTCACAGGGAGAGCAAGTGCGGGAGGCAACCTATCTTGATCTTCTTACCTCATCCTATTAAGACAGTGATATCCTAATCCATCAGGCATGGTATTCTACATTGTGGCATGCATGCAATTCTAAAGGTATCAGGAACACACTATTTTCTATCATGCGCACGAGTATCAAGCAAATACGAGTTGGATCAAGCTATTTTTTGTCCCTGCTGTAACGTTACCGATCATCTTCACATGTACACAAACACACACTGGGGATTTGCTCCGTGGTTGAGCTGCACATTCCTCACAGAGGTGAGAATAAAAGCAGGGAGCCCTCTGAGGGCCAGCAGAGAGGTTTAACGTGCACTAATATCTGAGAGCTGCTTCACACATACACAGCCAGCTTGTTCTCTGTGGGAGCTCACGCTGGAACAATGGCCTCCTTTGTCTGGGGCCCTGCTGGCAAGCATGGACAGAGGTAGATGGAAATATCATGGGAAAGGTCAAGCATCTTCAGGAGTAGTTGACGTACACAGCTCAGACTGGTTTTGTTTACGTCTGGTGGGACAATGCACACACACAGTCAGGGAAGGCATATTTAAGTTTGAGATGAAAAGGTATCATTTTGAGACCTATATTTCAGAAATGACAGCGTCTGGCATGTATCCAAGGAGCCACGTATAGGGCTCTGATAAGTGAATAGTGCAACAGTGCTGTGCTGTTTCCAGCAGCATGCAGGGTTAATCTCCATTCTCACTCTACAAGCTGATTAGCCTGCTGTTTAGCCCCGAGAGCTGTGGTGACAGCGGTGCAGGCGATAACTCTCTCGCCTAAATAAACACCACCTTTCCATTGCGTTTAACGGGAAGTAAACAAGCCAATACGTAAACAATGATTATTCATCAAGGTGTGCAGAGTTAATGATATGTTTAGCATTGATCATGCACTCTTATTGAAATGAAGTCTGTTCCAGTCAGCCAGTTGATCCCTTGAGCTGCACTTAGCCTGACCCCCCGGTAGGCCCCGAACATAAATAATAGCATTCTTAGCGTGGCGAAGGCGACTGAACTCTGTGAGAAGATTGAAACAGAGGAAGCAAATCAAAGCGTAATCAGAAAGAAAAGGAAAGGAGGCGGGAAGTCGTCTAATCACAGTGAAAGATAAAAAGTAAAAGAAATACTGTTGATAGCAATGCTGAGTCAGCAAAATTGGGATTAGGGACAGGGTCAGTCAACAAACAAACTCCAAAAACATGTATCTAGTATTATTGATTAGAATTGATTGGATTTTCAATTATGTATAATTCAATATTAATACACTTGTTTAAAGGTACATTTGGCAACTTTTGATTCTTTTCAGCAAAGGGGTTGGGGGCTTGTGTGTTTGTGTCTGTGTGAGTGTGTGTGTCTGTGTGTGTGTATGTGCTGGAGCAGAGATTCCTTTGCCACCCACTCCTTTCAGCAGAATGGTGGGACTCTGTTCTGCGCCTCCCAACTTCACACAAAACTGAACAGATTTTTGTGCATAGTGTGATTCCATCACAAACACACACAGACGCACACACATACACACTTCCGTGTTTAAAATGACAAAGAGGGATTGTGTGTGGAGAACTCACTGACAAACCAGAGTGGTGAATGATAGACATAGACAGACTGGACAGTGGTGGACATGACACGGACACCGATACTGATCTTTTCAAGATCTTATTTAATGTGATTTGTTTCATTTGGACTATAAAGAAAATGTCTCTCGAGTGCCTTTAAGGGGAGTTTTCATGCATGGACTGTCCATCATGTCCTGGTATGATGTTGCGGTAAAAAAACTGGGCTTTCCAACCATTGAATTGTTTGTTAAGGTAAGTGATGCTGAACTTTACCCTGGTCACGTTGCTTTGGAAAAGTTTCCATTAGTATCCATGCTTCACAAATTCAGTAATTCAGTATTTCAACTGGACACTGTAACTTGTGCTGTGTATTAATGATGATCATTCAGACTCCAAGCAGCTGTCACATGTGAGGTCATGATGATGTAACACGCCACATCCCTCTACTGGAGTCAGTCAGTAGCTCATTTTTTGAATGTGTGTGTGTGTGTGTGTGTGTGTGTGTGTGTGTGTGTGTGTGTGTGTGTGTGTGTGTGTGTAGGCTGGAAGTGATGGCGAGAGCATTGGGAACTGCCCATTCTCACAGAGACTCTTTATGATCCTGTGGCTTAAAGGAGTCATCTTCAATGTCACTACTGTCGACCTCAAAAGGTAAAGTACTACACATACTTACGCATAGTCATACTATTGATATAGCTGGCACAAAGTGAACACAGTTTACTACTAAGTTCCATGTATGTATGTATGTAACCATGACAACTCTGTGAATATTTATTGTCCTGATGATCAAATGAACATTTTTAGAAAGCCAGCTGACCTTCAAGACCTCGCTCCAGGAACCAACCCCCCGTTTGTGACCTTTAACGGCGAGGTCAAGGTCGACGTCAACATGATTGAGGAGTTCCTGGAGGAGAAACTGATGCCGCCACGGTACACAGACACACACCACTGGCGCACACAGACAGAGGAGGACATAAATAAACACCCGAATAACTGATTCTCTGGCGTCTCTCTCACACCAGCTACCCCAGACTGGCTCCCAAACATCCAGAGGCCAACACAGCCGGCATCGACGTGTTTGCCAAGTTCTCAGCTTACATCAAAAACCCCAGGAAAGACACCAACGAAGGTAAGAGACGATAACAGGCAGCAATTTCTACTGATTTGATTCGACAAATCACCAAAAATCCTTCCTTATTGTGGATTTTTCCTCAAGGTATGACACTACACAAAGCCCCTTTAATGTTTGCTTCGGCATGATGAATGTACTTCATCACTGCTCTGTATGTATCCATTCAGCATTAGAGAAAGCCTTGCTAAAGTCTCTTCGGCGTCTTGACGACTTCCTTCGGACGCCCCTGTCAGAGGAGATCGACGCCGACGCCTCGGGCGACCACCCCGAGTCGTCCAGGAGCTTCCTCGACGGGGCCGAGCTCACACTGGCCGACTGCAACCTCCTGCCTAAACTCCACATTCTCAAGGTTAATTTCATTTCATTAAATTTGGACCTCCGCAGCCCTCGTTCCCATCCTCTCTAAACGCATTTCTCCCTGCTCTGTTTCTAGGTCGTTGCTAAGAAATACCGTGGCTTCGAGATCCCGGCAGACATGACCGGGCTGTGGCGGTATTTAAACGGCGCCTACCAGAGGGAGGAGTTCAGCGGCACATGCCCCGCTGAGAGGGAGATTGAATTTGCCTACCTGGATGTGGCTAAGCGGATCAAATAAGAGTGGGGCAAATGGTGTAGAGCATCAAGAGATTAGAAACAGACAGGAAGCAGAAATGCGATGGCACTATGTTTGTGTTGAGCCAAATTGATAACAAGGAGGATAACACCAAAACATCTACTACCCCCCTTTAAGGTTTGATATCTATGCATTCATACTGTGTCTGCATGTGCGTGTGTGTGTGTGTGTGTGTGTGTGTGTGTGTGTGTGCTCTCACAGGTTGGGCAGCACGGTGATCTCCTGCATCATTACACTAATCGTCCTACAAGTAATCTATAGTTGCAGCCTTAAATCAGTGATTGACTTCTTATTTACTTTTCTGACGATGGCAGGACCAGGCTCACTGCACTACACTTATACAGTCTGACAGGTTTAGAAATCAAGAGGACAACTTAAAGGTGGAGTGTGTAAGATTTAAGTCAACTTGATTTCAGCAAAAGGTAAATACAAAAAAAAACAAAAAAAACATGAAGTAATCCTAATGATGTTTTGATTACTATATAATGAGCTATTTGATGACTCAAGAATGAGCCTTTGTATTTCATCAGAAATATTCACGGTGACGGCCATATTGTCACTAAATCCTACACACTGTACCTTTAAAGCAAATACCACTTGTCTTTGAATTTGTATTTTTGACACATACAAATAGTGTATTCCCGTCAGTTTAGATTCATTATGGTGTTTGTCATTTCTGTCGAATGTGATATTTTCTAATTACTTCTATATGTCCCAGCCTTATTTCTGTCTTGTTATAACTATATTAACTCTACTTTAGGTGTAGTACATTCAAAATGACACATGCTATAATGACTGAAACCAAATGTGTATGTGAGTAGCATTCATGACTATACATGACTATCAATAACATAGTTTCTAAGAGTAAATTAATGTCTTCAGATGAAAGGGTTTTACTATGTTTTATTATATTAGATTCAGTAAAATGCAATCAATAAGTTTGGCTTCAAGTACTTTTAAAGGTGCAGTGTGTGCAATTTAGGTGAAATTATTTACATTACATACATTACATTAACAAACTGATGTCACTCTATGCAGTGTTCTGGCCTTATATCCTCTCTGAGGGAATAATCTTTATTAAATTGATTTTATCACTTTATGGAATGTTGTCGATTATTCTTTGTGTTTGAATTTTATGTTGAGGTATTTTCATATTTAACAAGTTGCCAGTAATGTG
>JAFBJT010110783.1:15501-36883 GCA_016785325.1 Chascanopsetta lugubris | reverse complement strand
GCGCGCCCCCCTCTGTCTTGGCGAGTTCATGCATGCAGAACACCAAAGAACAGGATCCATGCCTCCGATCACGGCATGTGACTCTTTAAAACGCCTGCGACGTAACTTCAAATGAACCGCGCGTCTGCCTGTGGAGGAACTCGACTCGGAAATGAATGAATACCAACGAGCCCTCACCACATTCCAGAGGAACCTGTGGCTCGTGTTCAGCGAGATCGCAAATCAATGAACTCATTGGAATTTTCCACTGGAAAACGGAGGGAGGGCCGGGACACCGGCCATTCGTGGGGTCCGAAGGAGCGAGCCGACCTGTGAGCGCCACGCCGCCCCCGGTGTTTGTCTGACTGCACGCTCCGGTGGCAGCCGGTGTGTTCGCGGGACCCCCGAGGTGTCGAGGCTCCTCGGCACTTAGTCAAACTGACACTGTGGGTCCACGGAGACAGCAAGGGGGGGCAGGGGGGGGGGGGGGGGGGGGGGGGGCCGGCCGGCCACCCTGGACCTTAACACCAGCCCTGTCAAAGCAGACGCCAACGGGCAAAAACACACACACACACACACACACACACACACACACACACACACACACACACACTAACACACACCACCGCCCGGCCTCCCTCTCCTGCTCTGCCTTGAAATCCACTGGGCTGCACAGACTCGGTCATTCCCTCTGCACACTCACTGTTCCCCCTCGCCACTTTGGCCACAGACCCCCGCGTGTTCGCCAGGCGATAAACACAGAGCGCTCTTCCTCCGTCCTGCCGCTCACTGCTCCTTTACATTATGTGTCAGCTATCCTCCCGCACATCTTTGTTCTCCCACTCTGCCCCCCCACCCCCTCCCCCCCCCCCCCCCCTTTCTTCCTCTGATCTCCATATTCTCTGTGTGCCTTCCTCTGGTTGCTGCAGCCTCTGCTCCGTCTCCTGCTGGGAAACAAGGGAGGGAGCAGAGAGAAGGCGACCAGAGAGGAGGGAGGCGGAGAGTGATGGAAGGGAGGGAGGCGGCGGAGGCGGCGGAGGGATGGAGTAAAGAAAGAGAAATGGACTGTGGGCATGGGGAGCAGCAGCAGCAGCAGCAGCAGCAGCAGCAGCAGCAGCAGCAGCAGCGGCAGCGGCAGCAGCAGCAGTCATGGTCCTGTGGCTGCAGGGGGCTGACACAGGAGCAGGTGGTGATTTACAGAGACAATCTCCAGGATAATTGTGTACATGATCTGCTGTGAAGGGACAAATGTCGCAAAAGCCAGTTTTCCCCCGCAGCCTCTCAATCAGCGGGTCTATGAGAGCGAATCAGACGCGGCGTCAGGTAAGTGCCGTTCGATACGCCGGAGGGACCATGTGAGGTGGGAGTCGGCGACGGGCGCGTGAACGCAGCAGCTTCGGGCTGAGACGGTGAAACAGCAACACTCCGCGACACCGAAAGCACCGAGAGAGTCGGACCGTGCTGCCGAAAGTCCGTCCTTGGTTTTTCAAACTACTACAATTGAAGTGAAAGCAGCAGATGAATGGGTCGAAACCGCTGCCGAGAAAAACTGCAGCCGTCCATTATCGACAAGCGCTGATCCTTTAAAGGCTCAGGGAGCCGAGGCCAGTCCCAGCTGACACGAGGCCACAGGTGGGGAGCAGCATGGCCTCCGGTATCTCAGGGGTTGACACACACACACACACACACACACACACACACACACAGGTTTCAATTCACATCACCAGTACACAACATCTGATTGGCAGTTCAGATGTTCAAGTAACAGCAGTGTGTGGTCCCAGACTGAACGTAAATACCCCATATGTGGCTTATGTTAACACAATGAAGAGTCATACCGGAGTGCAGGTGGCTTTTTACACACGCACACACACACACGTGCTGACTGCTGTTGTTATTGACCTGCAGATGTGCTGAATCAGCAAAAACGACGAAATCGGGCAGAACTGCCAAAATAAAGTGCCAGTCGACCAGTTGCGCACACAAATGTTATGGGCAGATCTGAGGGTGGCGCCAGGGTGGCGCCCACCACCTGCAGGCGCTGCTCCCCAGAAACGCTAATGACTGATATGCAAATGTGCAAACATGCAAATGGCTCACATGCAGATGTGTTCAGATTTGCCGCGCCGACCTTTCCGAGCGCTCGAGTTCGGCGGAAACGGCGAGGAGTCGTGCGTGACTTCGGGCGGGACACAGGAAACAAAGGGTGATGTAACAACCCACTGAACGTGGAAGTGACTAATGGATGTCGCACTCTCTGCGCAGATTGTGGCCCCTGGTCTTAGAAACTCCAGCATCCCCCAACTCTCTTAAAATATTTTCTGTAATACTTTCGGTCCTTCGGGGGGAACGTTGTAAAAAAAAGGGAATGAAAGGATGAGTGGGTTATGATGTGCAGACGCTGTGGAGCAGCAGGGATCGACCTCAGGTGCTGATTTGATTTGAACCTTCTCGATGCTGATTTACTCGACGTGGTCTCCTCCGTCTGTGCGAGTGAAATCACCAGAGCAAGGGTTGAGTCAACTTCCGTTTTAAAGGTGCAGTGTGTGAGGTTTGTGGCATTTCTCTCACTTCTAAAAATATAACAAAACAATGACATACGGACATTTTAATGACTTTATAATCACCTAGATGTCCCCCTCCCCTCTTCCCCCCCATCATTACATGAGCCCATTAACGTAGATTTACATGAGGGGGCGGCCATGTTTTTACCGTAGCCCAGAGTGGACACACTAAACATCTTCCGGTGGTTTTACATGACCGCCGCCTACCATAGGTTCTCCTGCATGCTCAGAAGGGTTTGGGTTCTCATGCAACTTCCCCTCTAGGTGTCGCCAAATCGTACACACCCTGCACCTTTAAACCACCCTGTGTCAGCTCCTGCAGGTGGCAAGAAATTCAAATGCAGCTCATCTCAGAGGCCGCACCATCTTGACTCAAAGAACATGAAGGACCAAAATGTTCCTGGCATCAGCGCGGGTCCAATCTTAATCCAGCAAATACAAAAATTAAAAATGCTCTTGGTGTTTAAAAGCCCACACTGACCCATTTAGCAGCGACGGTACATTAAAGAGGCTTTTCTTGGCGGCGAGTGGAGTCTTTGCGCTGGTCGGATCCCTGCGTGTAAAGCGTCGCCTTGGGAAACGTTTTACCGCCTTGAAGACCCTTAAAAGACGAATATCACTTCTGCCTGCACCAGTCAGCTTTCGACCAGATGGTTTAAACCTCGTTAATAGTCGGCGCTTGGTAATAAGTCTCTGGATCCCGAGCTGAATTTAAAGGTGCAGTGTGTAAAACGTCCGTCACTTTTGCAGCTTCTGTAAATGTAACAAAGCGATGACATACTGACATTGTCATGAATTTATAATCACCGAAATGGTTTTTTTCCTCCTCCCGTTCCCCTTAAATGAGCCCATGAATGTATATTTACATGAGGAGCGGGTCCACTCTACGGGGGAGCCGCCATGTTTTTTACAGTCGCCCAGAGTGGACACACTAAACATCTTCTGAGTTTGAATGACGACTGAAGTCGACCATAGGTTGGGGAGGAGGGTGAGGGGATGGATACAACATTCAAACCTCACCCCGAGATGTCACCAAATCTTACACGCTGCACCTTTAACCCAAAATCTCCCCCTTTTTTGCGCCGGGCTGTGGAAGAAGCTCCGCCGCGAGAGGCCATCTACGATACATCGATGGCCTTATCTGAAAATGGGTGCAGGAGTCTCACTCCATGACTATTGTGGCTGGACCGAGCAGATTTGTATTTACAGCCCACGGGCGGTAAGAGGGTCCCGACGCCCGCGCAGGCAAACACGAGACGACACAACCAATTCATCACCACAGCTGGGCGGGAGAGGGTTCGGGGAAGGAGGCGAATGGTTGTGATGAATGACAGAGTGCGGCTCCCCTCGGCTACAGCAAACCCAGCGCCCGCAGGCCTGAGGCCTCCTCTTTGCTGCCTGCAGAGAAATGAATGAATGAATGAATGAATGAATGAATGAATGAATGCATGGCCCTTTGAGAAAAGAAAATGGTCCCTGTCTGCCTGATATTCACACATGAATCATTTTTGTAAAAAAACAGAACAAAACCCCAAATCTGTCCATTTGTTGTATTAAGCTTGTGGAGGCGTGTTTTGGGAGGCGGGCGCTCTGGATTGTGTGGTGGTAAAAAAAAATAAAAAAAATAAAAGAACACGTAGCTGTGAGGGTACAGGATAAATATAGATTTTTGTGAATCATGAGAGTGAGCGGAGGAGAGTGATATCCGTCATGTCAGGCACCACACTGGAGCCAGGATATTTTAAAGTCACACGATGCTTTTTTTTCCACGTTTACTGGCACTTTAAAAGTTACATATTCTCCATTTCTGAGTTTTTTTCAGTTGATAGCCACTCGAAGCACTTTTCATTCAAGCTGTCATTCTTCATATTCATTCGGTGCATTTACAATGAGAACCTCGTCGTCACGAGGCAGTCAGGGTGGAGAATGGTGCTCAAGGACGCCACCGCCTGCAGAATGGGGATGGAGAGGACTAGGATTGAACCAACCACTCCAGTCCCTGATTGGACAGCCATCCCATAGTGCAGGGGTGTGGAGCTCATTTTAGCTCAGGCGCCACCTACAGCCCAATTTGATCTCTAGTGGGCCTGACCAGTGAAAACACGGCATGATGACCTATACACAATGACAACTCTAAAATGTTCCATTTATTTTAGTGTAAAAAAAAAAAAACTACAAGTGCAAGTTTTTGAAAATACTCAACATTTCAACTGATATGTAAATGAAAATCTTTCTTCTGAATATACAGTAACCAGGCCTTATGTTTGAAACCCCTGTCAGAGTGTGTTGCTTGAGTTTTCTTTGGGTTGTGTTTACAGCTAAGGACATGCACCAGAGGGGGGCGCTCTTTCTCACAGAGAACAATTTTCTCGTCACTCTGGCCGAGGTCACTCAGGTGGTCTGAGCTGAACATGTAACTGACTGTGACACCTCGCACGTCAGCGGAAACCAGCTGACCGATCGCGATTAAGAGACTGGTGCAGCTGACCAATCAGAGCAGGTCAGGCCTTTCTGTGAGGGAGGGGCTCCGCGCTGCGAATCGTGGGAGCGAGAGAAAGCAGGGGTCGGGGCAGTGGACAGCACCAGGACACTGCACAGTATTCTCGGAGCGTCTGTGGCTGTTTCTCTGCTCCAGAAGTGACACTGGCACATAATGGAGAAAAATGACCCAGATCTCTGCTCAGCGGCTCAGAGCCAAACAACGCTGAAGTGCTGGGCTTGTCAAACAGACCGTTGTGCCACGTGCCATCCAGTTTCTACGGTGTGTGGAACTGCAAAAAAGAGAATTATGGAGGAAACAAACACGACAATAATGTGTTAATTTATGGGCGTAAAGGAACAGTATGTGGTCATCAGCTTTAATTGCAAATAGTGATATATGAGCAATAAGCTAAAAGGGGTCAGTTGGACTCTATTGATATCAATCTTCTCGTACGCTCCCCGGGAAATAAAAGCCCATTTGTATTCTTTCCAAAATGTCAAACTTGTCCTTTCATTCTTTTTAGAACTTGGCGAGCGAGACGATAACATCGGAATCTTTGGAATTGTCTCACAAAGTTCATCGGTTGACTCCTTTAGCAACCGGCAGCGCAGTCAACCATGAGCCATGCATTTCTGCAGGCAGACATTCAATACGAAATGATTCTTCGATGGTTTTGAGAGCACAATCACCCATATACTTTATATTTCTGTATTTTTTCCTCCACATGCTGTCTTACATACTGCTTTTGTTTTGTGCTATTATTGATCTACTTTTACATCAAACACTTGTTGTGCGTCATTCACAGCAAAGTTCAAATGCACTCATTTCTTTTGTACTTCTCGCCTCTTAAAACTGCCTTTATTTTGTAATGTTCTCATTCTTTTTTTTCATTTCAATCTATTTTCTTTTTACATTCAGACTTCTTTTGGGTGGAATTCACTATGGGCATGACAATAAACAAGAATCCTGAATTTCTATAAACTGTTTTACTGTTTTTCAGCATTACCAAATAATGGCCACTTGCCATACACACCAGGAATCGGTCGTCTCACTGGAGTGAACTCCGTTACTAAATCGCGTCTCCAAGACACTGAATGGACGTACTACACATATTTATTCCAGAACTAAAAGCTCCCATACGCTCTCCTGAGCCTCAGCTTCCCCTGCAACATGCAACCCGATGTCACTCCATCCTACGCACTGTGCCTTTAAGCAGCAAACGTCGCGTCAATCCTCTTCATGAAAACATCCTTTCATTGCGATTTGTCTTGAGCGAAACACGCCCGTGCGTCGCCTCCTTCAGGCAAGTGGAATCATGAAAGTCTCAACCTTTCCAAAGCTCACGCCGGCTTTGATTTGGATTTTTAATTTGCCGAACACGTATGATCAAACACCTCGCAACCAGAGATCTTGGGCGGGTTTCCCCGTCACGTCCTATTCAACCCGGCCCTCTGCCTTGGCTTTAGATGTGAGTACAATCATTGGCTCATCAGCTGCTACTGAGCAGCATATTCTGACAGAGCGAAGAAGAAAAAAAAGAACCTCACAAAGAAACTAAACGCTTCTTCGATTTCTTGCCTGGATGCGGCCGCTTTCGTTCGAGCCCCGTCGACACAATTTATATACGTCCAGGATTCTGTGTTTGTTTCTCATGTCAGGGGACGTCAGAGACGCGCTGGGAGAGCAGGACTAATGAAGGAGAGGCGGATAGTGGTCCAACTGGCTGACAACTATCGGAGCACGCACACACACACACACACACACACACACACGCACACACACACGCGCATGGGACGATCACACTGGCGGAGAGCATCAAATAGACAGCCGAAGCCCAGCCGCACGGTGGGATGCACCTAAATGGATCTTCCATTTTGATTTGATTCCAGTCGGCGGGGGAACGGCTCCTCCAGAGAAACCTGCTCTGAGACGCCATGTGATGTGTTCACAGGGACACGCGTGTCGAGTTTACGGTTTGCTGCCGATTGTCGGCTTGATTCACTCTTCTGTCACGGATGCGCACGAGTCCAACTCGTGGCCCGGGAGCCAAATGTGGCTCCGCGAGAGCTTCAAAAGGCGCAGTGGGGAGGATTTCGGTCATTTCGCTCACTTCTAAAAAACAATTACATACTGACATTTTCATCAATGTATAATCACTTAACTGTTTTTTAACATTTTTTTTTCTCCATTACCCTTAAATGAGCCCATTAATGTATATTTACATGGGGGAGGGGAGGGGGGGTGTTCTCTCTGTACGGGGGCCGCCATGTTTTTCATGAGTTTCAATGACAACTGAAGTCGACCACAGCTTCTCCTTCATGCCCAGAGGGGTGAGGGTGAGGTGATGGATACAACATGCAACTTCACCTCTAGGGGTCACCAAGTCTTAAACACTGCACCTTTAAAGCGCTTTAGAGCAGCCACAATGCTGATGTGGCCCTCAGTGAAAATGAGCTCGACCCCCCCCCCCCCCCCCCCCCCCCCCCCCCCCCCCCCCAGGGGGCTCGCCCCCCCCCCCCCCCCCGCTCCGTCTCCTGGTCTGAAGCAGACCTCCCGGCTAATGTCTGCAACTCTTTGGCTCCGCCTCCGTCTCGAGGTGTGAGGATTAGCATCGGCTCCGTTTGGCCCCGTGTGCGCTGCAGAATAACATAATCAAACCCTGTCTCAGGCTTCGCCCCCGAGGCACCAGCCGGCGACCTGCAGAGATCCACTCTCAGATCGCAGGGATGAAGCAAAGACCACTTAATCAGCGAAACCCCTCCCTGACACAGGCTCAGTGCCGCTGTGTTTACAACGTTCAGCTCATTTGCATCCGAGAGTCTTCACACTTTAGAATGTTGTTTTTAAAACCCATGTCCAGACAACAAGCCTCTTTGGCTCTCTGTCGTAAGTGATCAGCGCCCAGGTGACTTTCTTGTTGTAAACAAGATGAAGGCTGTCTACTCAGCAGCCGGTTGCTTAGTTACAGAGAATACTACAAAGAAACGAGGGGAAAAAAAAAAAAAAATCAACAAGGTTGAATTATCTCGATGCTTTACTGGATTGTTGAGTCGTGACGTGAATCGGTCAGAGTTCCTGCGCCCATATCTCCATTTCTGCTCAGTCATACGAAAATGCAAATGATGGAGTTTGCTCGACAAGATCCATTCAATAACACACTTTGAATCCAATGTTTTCCATTTGGAGATTCCACTTCTGTTGAATCTAAAAGTCCCTGTGTTCGTGAATTATGCAAATCTTCTTATGCGAATAAATAACTTATGTGAAAATGCTGTAGTAGATAAACCAGCTCAGAAGGCGAATTGTGACATATATGCATCACTTCCTGAAACTATTTCAAAGTAGAAGCCAGTTATCGTGAGGCAGGAAACTGGAGAACCTAGAGTTTAGTTGCATTCTCATACTGTACAAACATTTACTTTTGTTAATGAAGACGGTCAAATTATGAAAAAAAATTATTAAATAAAATTAAAGATTTCCCAAAACACGAGTGTCTGTGTTTCTGTGTGGACACTAACGCCTTTAATCTCTTCAATCACTTCAAAGAGTCTCTGGAAAAGTGTGGCCAGCGAAAGTAAATGAAACAACAGTGATCCGTTTGAGGACGAATAAAAAGAAGATTGTTTCGCCCTAAAGTGACAGGGTATGTAAGTTTAGAAAGAGTTATTCTGCTCATCTGAGACTAGAACCCTTCGGAGTGAGACCACTCTCCACAAGTATTCAGGCCACTTTCAAGGAGATTGAGGAATTCGAAAATAAAAAAAGGAAAGTCAAAAAGTGGCAATCTCATAAAATGTCTGTCTTTACAAAAAAAAAAAAAATCAACATGGGCCTAATATCTCACGGGAGCCGAGCAGTCTGACCAAGCTAGTGCTGCCGTCGCAGTATGTTTTATTTTTTAATAAAAGCTTCTTATTTATCGGCCCCGCAGCACATAATTTATCATCCTGCCAAAAACATGACTCCAGTGAAAAGATAGCGTTGCTCCATGTCTCCAGGATGAGTTATTGAACAATTCTGTGTCATAACAGTATGACATATAACATCTTAATACAAGTCAAGGCTGCTTGTAGGCATGGATATTTAGAAACCCTGCCCCCTTGTGGCTGCAAATAGACCTCTATTTCCACAAAGAGAGATGGAATATAGACCTAGTGATGATGTTTTTAATCACATAGATATAAGAAGCCTAGTTTTCATTTCCATACACGACATCACAGCATGGAGGGGATCCTCCTCGCGGAGGCAGCCATGTTGCACCACCATGTTTTTTTTACAGAATAAACAAATGTAATATTCTTTTTAAATTTTTTTAAATTAGGATGATAACTGAAGCCTTCAGGCTTTGAGGGTAAGGGTGAGGTCAGAGGTATTTACCCGCACCATTGACCACTAGATGTCACTAAATCCTTCTCTCTATTGTTTGGCTCTATACAGTTGTGCTACAATTACAATTCAAACTGATGAGTAGATGAAAATGTCTCTTCTCATTATAACCAACATAAACCAAGCACATCAGTATTTTTTTTTTTTTTATGCTTTGCAAAATCACTCAGCCGGTTCTGGCCCGCGGGGCCACACGTTCGATACCCCTTGCTCTGGAGCAATGCAATCACAGTGGAGCGTAAACTACTGGAAGACTTCACCTCATGTGCGTTGAAAGATCTTGCAGTTTTAAAACCACGCAGCAACTAGAAACTGTTGCTCGGGCCCCATCTGTTCTCTTGCGCACACACAAACACACAAACATGGTGCTAAGGCACCAAACACATCAGTGTGTGGTTGTGTTGAGTCCTGCTGATTCGGTGCAGCCTCCTGCCTGTTCACGGAGTCCTGCTGACCACAACAGCAATGAAACTCTGGAGATGGGGAGAGGGAAGAGAATACCATTTTATCCACAAACACCAAACACAGCCTGAGGCATCCAGCCACAACACTAACACACACACACACACACACACACACTCAGAGAGACATTGTGGAGACGACAGGGACAGAGAGAATTACTGACCCACTTTATGAAGTGGACAACACTCCTCCGACATCTTTTCTTGTCATTTGGAGCCAGACAATTCTTTTCTCTTCTTTTTTTTTCCCGTCCGGCTCCGACATGAAAGACAATCCAGCAGGCGGCCATTAAAGACCCTTCATCAAGCACTTGTGACTTAGTGGCCACTGGCCCTGTTTGGGACACTTTCCACACGGTCCATTCATATATAATTGCCTCGGCAAGAATTGTAGTGCCCCTCATTTTCACATCATTAAGTGTCAGCCGTCTTCGCCGAGGAGTCAAGTGAAAGTTCAGTCCTTCCATTTCAGCCACTTTAATGATTAACCATCATTTGTGTTATTAAGCGTTGGCTCAGACTGGAGAGAAGAGGTGTCCAATCTAAATGAGGCAGATTTTTTGGACTCAGCGAAACGGTGAGAGAGAGAGAGAGAGACGGAGGCTGTGGCTGCACCACCTGTCATCCACCTTCAGACTGAGACTGATGAGCCTCAATTCAAGTCTGAAGTCTGAGGAGACAGAAAAGGGAGGAGGAGAGTGAGTGAGGGGTGAGTTTGTGTCTGGGCCGAGGCCACAGCAAAGCAGACCCATGCAGCCTGTGTTGGAATTTTTTAAAATATACACATTTTTTTTTCTTCAAATCCCCACAACAAACAAATAGAATTTAATCCCTCAGGGAAAGGCTTCTTTCAAAAAAATGAAAAAATAAAAAAAGCAATTGCTGGTGGCAATGTGGCTTTAAAGCTGCAGTGAGCACAAATCATGGACAAGCCGGAATAAAGGCCTCCTCCTGCGGCGCTTCCCTCTCTGTTCTGAGCCCCGTCCACACGCTAAGACAAGCTGGACCAGAGGCAGCTGGTTGTCATGTGTTGTTTTAACTTTTTTTATTTATTTTTTTTACTTGCCTCACTGGGAGTCTCGGGCACAGCGTGTGGCATTGTCACGACAGCCTCCATTTGTGCTGAGCCTCTCATCAGCTGCTCACTGTCAGTGGACCAACACAACCACATCAACACTAGAGGGCGGAGAGATCATTGTTTTTTTTCTTATAACATCAACAGGTTGTGGTGTTGTGGAAATGAAAAGGGGAGGTTAGTTTTTTGTCCTCGTAATTAAAGGTGCAGTGTGTAAGATTTGGTGACATGTTGAGGTGAAGTTGCATGTTGTATCCATCAGCTCACCCTCACCCTTCTGAACATGCAGGAGAACCCATGGTCATTAAAACTCAACAGATGTTTAGTATGTCCACTCTGAGCTACTGTAAAAACATGGCGGCCCCCGTAGAGAGGAACTGCTCCTCATGCATATCTACGTTGATGGGCTTATTTAAGGGTCATGGGGGGAGAAAGTAACTTTGAGTGAATACAATTTTACAAAAATGTCAGTGTATAATTATTCAGTAATATTTTCAGAAGTGACACAAATGACTGAAATCTTACACACTGCACCTTTAATGGTTAAAAAAACAAAAGGCAAACACAAATGCAGCATCTCAGTGCCTCCTTAGCAGCCACTTTATGGTCCAAAATTGTTGTGAAACACTGCCCCCTTGTGACTGCAGTATGATATAAGTGCCTGTCAGCAAAAAAGAAAAGGAAAAAAAAAAGTGGAATTCTAGATGAGGAAAACAGAGCAGATGATGTTTCACACATCATCAGACGTCAGAGGTGCAGTGAAGTAAATATCAGACCTGACGGAGCCTCTGCACACGGACACACGGTGGATGGAACAGCGGTGCTTTAAGAGAGGGCACCTCTGAACCCGTGATGAGGGGGTAATGGCCGAGCAGACGAGATAAAGTCACAGACAGCCACCTGCATGAATATTTGATGGTGGTGTGCCGTCACCTCTCAGAGTGGGGGCAGGGGGGCGGGGGCGGGGGCAGGGGGGCAGGGGGCTCGGCGTTAACTGCCGCTGTCTGACGGAGCTCGCACCCCTGCCTCACGGTGCAGTGTTGCAAGATTGGGCTCGTTTTTCTCACTTCTAGAACTATTACAACACAATTGCATACTGATATATTCGTGCATTTATAATCACCGAAATGTTTGGTTTATTATGTTTTCATTACCTTTGAATGAGTTCATTCATTTATATTTAGTACGTGGGGGGAGTTTTTAATGACAGTTTTAGTCTATGAGTTCTCCTGCCTGCTCAGAAGGGTGAGGGTGAGGTGATGGGTGCAACTTCACCTCTAGGTGTCACCCAATCGTTCACACTGAACCTTTAAATCGAACACATTTCCGTCCCTCACCTCACTCCACCAGGCTCTCACACCGAGGGTCAGGGGGCAATGGACTGAACCCCCTCTCGTGTTTTCTTCTTTTTTTTTTTTTACCAATGGAAGCGACAGAAATGTAAATCCCACACACTGCACCTTTAAGGAGTTTGATTAACATTCAGCATTTTAAAGTGCAGCTAATAAAACAATGAGAATGGCGCATTCATCACGCTGCGTTAAAAGCACCCAACTTTGCCCGACGACAAACAGAATAAATCACACAATGACTCCATATCACAAACACAGGCGCGGAAATCAATTCCCATTGGAGGAGGTGACAGTTTAATTAGCCTATCGCCGGGCAGGTGTGCGCGGCAACTGTTGCTCCGCGCGTTCAGCGCCTGCGACGGCGGCGAGCGCGACGCCTCCTCGCCTCCTCTCAACTCATTGGCGGGATATAATTCACTCGGCCGCTTTCCCTCTGATTCACCGCGCTGTCCATTTAAAGACAATGCGCCGACATCTCATTCATCACGGCGCGCGCACCGGGATAATTACTCTGCGCTTTCCTCCATCCCGTCTCGTCCCACGGGCGGCTTCAAAGAGACGCCGAACCCCCTTGACAAGCGCTGGCAGCAGATGGCGAGGCGAGCGCTGGCATTTCATTCTCCTTTCTGCAAATAAAGACAAAAAGAAGTAGCCACCCCTCCCCATCCCCACCCCCACCCCTCTCTCTCTCTGTCGGTTAGAGCCTGAGACCTGGGAGCACGGGCGGATGCTCTTGACGAGACAGGGGAAGGGCGTAACCGGAGCCAGTGGCTGCCGCTGTTGACAAAGCTGAGCCGCAGAGAGAGAAGGGGGAGGCAGAATGTAACGGGCGGAGCAGGAAGTGTCTTCGCTGAAGGGAGGCTCACGTTCTGCTCGGAGACAGAAACGCGGCAACCCGAGACGTCGCTCTGCAGAGGCCGAGCCTCGCCACTGACCCAGCCCTGAACGACCCACACACACACACACACACACACACACACACACACACACACACACACACACACACACACACACACACAGAGGAACATAAACAGTCAACAGAGAGACAGGGTGAGGGACAGTAAACCCTGGAGACTGACACAGAAGGAGACAAACCAATCAATCTAGCACCCCCCCCCCCCCCCCCCCCCCCCCCCCCCCCCCACCACTCCACCCCCCCCCCCCCCCCCCCCCGAGTCCACCCGCAGTGAAGGCTGCAGCACCATTAGTGGATCTTTAGCGCGGGTAATAAACAGGCTCCAGCAGGAGTTGCAGACTCTCCTCACTGGGACCTGTGGCGTGGCAAATTGCAACGTTGTACAAAATAAATACACTCCATTGATTTTCTTTAGGGGAAAATGACAGCAGTCATTCATAATGCATCGTAATGAGGCGGAGTCAGTTTGCCATGTGGATGTTATCGAGCCGCGGAGGGTTTAATGAGGCTTTTAGCGATAATGATAATATTTGTTTTTCCCCATATGTGATTCACAGGCGTTACGTAACAGTAACCTGTATCCGCTGGCGCAGGATCGATAAGCTGTGATCATTTATTGATGATTTTTAGATTTTATGACTATCTGGTAATCGACTCCTCCCTAGAGAGGAGTTTCATGGGCATCTGAACTCAACTCGGTTCATTACCTGCTATTTAAAGGTACGGTGCGTACGATTTGGTGACATCTAGAGGTGAAGCTGCATGTTGTATCTGACACCTCACCCTTCTGAACATGCGGGAGAACCTATGTCATTAAAACGCAAAAGATGTTTCGTTCGTCCACTACTGTAAAAACATGGCGGCCTCCGCAGAGAGGACCCGCTCCCCATGTAAATACTCATTAATGGGCTGATTTAAAGGTAATGGGGGAAAAAAACAAAACATTTTGGTGATTATAAATTGCTGAAAATGGCGGCATGTAATTGTTTCGTCACATTTTTGGAAGTGACAAAAAAAAAAAAAGGACAGAAATCGTACACACCGCACCTTCACCGTGCATCGTGACATTATTGATTATTCACTCAACCACAGAGTCTAACGAGCTGCCGCGGAGCGTGCGAGATGTGATATCTGCAGTTGCAGCGGGGAAACAGACGCGACGTAAAAACGGCGCCCCGGCGTGACGCGCATCTTGACCCCGGCGAAGACAACGACGTGATCCGGAGAATGGAGGTGCGTCCGGTCGGAGGTTAAATGCTGCGCGGCTGTCGGGGCGAGTCACGGCGGCGGAGGTTAAAGTGGCGCCGTGTAGAAACAGGGGCGGGTCAGGACGGCGGGCCCTGTCTAATGCTTGGCTGAGGGCAGGAGGTGAAGGGAGGCGGCAGAGAAATACATTAGATTAGGTCCCGAAACCGAGCTGCTTGTCAGGCAGCCCCCGGAGATTTATGACGGCGATACCCTCATGAATACTTATGGCTCCTTAAGTCGTGGTTACGTTCACTTAAAGGTGCAGTGTGGCGGATTTAGTCATCATTCAGTCTGGTCTGCCTCTCCCTCTTCTGCCCAACAAAAGCAGTCGGTGCGCAAGAACATATACTGCAAGCTACACCACAGTCATGCCTTTACATTTCAAGCCTGTCAACCGCTATTTGTTGATGAAACACAGATCCCTACAAGTCACCGGGGTGTGTGTGTGTGTGTGTGTGTGTGTGTGTGTGTGTGTGTGTGTGTGTGTGTGTGTGTGTGTGTGTGTGTGTGTATACATGTGTATGAATGGATAATACACCGTTTAAAGATGGATGGTGCTGCCATCTGGTGCCGGCGTCACTCGGAGCAGGAGCCGGTGCTGTCGTCAAACCACAGTAATTGGGTTTCACAGTTGAATGTGGTCAATGGACCACAAGTCGTTCCGACGCGGTCGTCAGCCGTCCATCAGGACATATGACCCCATTTTCGTAGAAATTGGCATGGAGGAGATTTCATGACTGTTCTGCAGCCCGACACAAGGGGGCACTAAAGACACTTTGCGACGTTAATCTTCGTATACGGTCAATAGACTCTTGCGTCTGCCTCGGAGGTGAGGATAAAAACGGATTTCAAAATATCTATCTCATCTTCGATCCAGGCATTCACGCTGCATAAATACATCCCTTCTATCACATAACATCACTTGAAACATCCCAGCATGCATTTCCATAGTCGGTGTGCATGTTAAGCTGCCTGTTGTCCCTAGAACAGACAACTGTTCATGGTTAAATGTGTCAGAGGAGAACCTTCCCTGAAATAGGTCCATGTGTAAACATTATCCGTGAGACAGAGAAAACATTTAAATGTTGCTTTGCCAACAAATCACCCAAAGAAGGGAGGAAATGCACACTCCTAATTACTGCATGAAGGTGCGTGAGCTGCAGGAATAATCAATGATTATTTCAGAGGGAGGCTGCCAGTCGTACACAAGGACTCAAGTTCGAACTGACAGCGGGGGTAATTAGTCCCATTAGAGCAGACACAGAAATGATTAGTTGTCGCTCGTGTTTGTCAGGTCTTTATCTTTAATGGAGTCATCTCAAACCCGCAGGCGCACACATGTTTATTCCTTTCCAAACTGATAGGCAACGCAAATAAGACCTCGTGCAAAACAAGCGGCGCTGCAACACAACCCATCGCATACATGCCTGTACATGCAGAGCCCCACGCACATTGACTATTTCCCTAATCGCTCGTTAGCAACACATTAGTCTCCTTCTGCCTTTAAAGTGAATGATTCAGTAATTGGCAACTTCATCAAACTTTCACGTTGACAGCTAATGTCTTTCGTAAATGGACTTGGAGGAGGGATTTGAAGGCACCGCGTGGTTTGATCCGAAATCAATGATCGTAGTTAGAAAACGGACGACCACTCTGTCCACTCCATCTCGGGATGGGCTCCGGCCTCCAACGTGACCATAAATGGATAAGTGCTGTAATGGATGGATGGAGGCGCGGTGTCTCACCGATGACCTCCTCTTGTGCCTTTTACTGCGGTGATGCGCAGTGAAGCAGAACCGCAGACAATCACGCACGTTCTGAAGTCTCATCAGGAGTCATGAGATGAATCGGGCCACAAACCAGACAGCCAGTCCGCCCAACAACCAACCTGGCAACCAGTCAACCAGCCAAACAACCACTGCAGTAACCTGCCAACTGGCCAGCCAACCTGCCAAACCATCCCCCCAACCTGGCAACCAGCCAGCCAACAAGTCAACCAACCTGGCAACCAGCCAGTTAGCCAGCAAACCAGCTAGCCAACCAGCTGGCCACCCAACCAAAAAGGTAACTGGTCAACCAACCGACCAACCTGATGACCAGTCAACCAGCGGACAAACCAACCGACCATCGCACTAACCGCTCAACTAGTTAACTAACCAAGCAACTGGTTAACCGGTCAGCCAGCCAACCAACCAACCAATCAATCAGCAAGCCAACCAAGCAACCAACAAACCTGGCAACCTGTCCGCCAACCAGCCAAACATTCAATCAACCAACCAACCAGTCGGTTTAGTGATGATAAGTTTAATTGGAATCGCAACCCATCTAATTTGTTTGATAAAACTTTTCTGTTTCAAACATGTTTTGTGCAGAAATATCTTGTATTTTATTTGGGCACATTTTCATCGTATGAGTCAATCAAATGACAGATTAAGAAAGTGGAAAAGAAGGTGTCACTTCTTGAAAGTGAGTGCTTCACTGTGGACATTTGAGATCAATAACTGATGATAGTTTTAGACGAGCAGATGTTGCGCTGATTCGAAAGCAACAACCTGTCACAGCTCCGTGACGACGTCGTCTAAAGAGGAAGCCCATCTATTCAAACTCAGACGTCATGAGGGCGAGACTGATCTTCAAACAGCGCCGAGGCAGCGATATCTGTCAGCGCCGCGCTTCCCTCTGTGCTCATAAAACAGCAGACTGCACCACAGTCACGGCGCTTCCTCTAAAACAGCACGTCAACGCGGGATGACAGCTGCTCCTATTTCACCCCAAGGACACCGTCCGCGCACCCAGCTCCTTTCCCCTCAGAGTGATACCGATCGTCAGACCTGCACGTAACTCATTCTTTTTTTTTCTGTGATCCGGAGAAGATAATGAGACAAAAATATGCAAAGTAAGATCTATGATGAGCTGTCAAAGCGACATTTCTCACCCCCCCTCCCGACACACGCGCACTTTTTGTGCCAGTATTAAGTCACGCCGGCTGTTGAAATGCAGTGCGACCTCACTGTGCAGGTACATTAGTAAACGATGTCGTTCAAAGAATCACTCCGTGATGGAGACACAACCCCCAACCTTCAGAAAGTTCTCAGTTGTTGTCTGCATCATGCCTCTTTCGCCGCGTCAATGAATCTGTTTCACTGCAGGATCGTTCATTTCCCGCCGCATGCACGAGCTGTACGGCGCAAATAAACAAAGAGCCATTTTTAATTATTTGTACCTTCTTGGGACCATCTGCTCCCGTCTGATTAAACACATTATTCACACATTTCAATTATTTTACTGTCACCTCCACATCGTCACCATTCAAGAACTTCACTTCACATCAGAGCTCTGGTTTTCCCTGAACTCTGTGTGTGTGTGTGTGCGTGTGTGTGTGTGTGTGTGTGTGTGTGTGTGTGTGCGCGCGTGTGTGTGTTTGACAGGATCTGAGGATCCCAGCCTCATAATGTCAGAGCTGCTTTCATTCAGAGTCGGTGTCGACATCAGTCCCTGATGAGAAATCTGCCGCTCAAACAGGCGCTGGGTGTTTAATGTCATGTCTCTCTGCTCCTCTCTGCTTTCCATCAGCCTCACGATGTGTAAATACATCTCTTTATGACATGTGACATAACCGTTTTATATCAATTCATTCTCGTGTCTGTCTCAGACAGACTCATAACGCTGATTTCGACGTCACATCATACCTTCAAATAAATAACAATCCAACTTTACTTATTCATCTGGCACTTCTCAAACAAATCAAGTGGAATCCAGAGTGATGCAGGTGACTGATGAATGGTGGGGTTTGGTCAATGAAGGAAAAACCTTCTATAATAAAAATATATTTCTAAAACACAAAAAAGTAAAAATAATACATTCAATCAACAACAAGATAATAATACAACTAAAATCAGATAAGAAATCAGATGAGATTTAAAAAAAACAAAACAATTATAGATAATTAGGCTGCAAAAAGGATTATTTCCATCAGGGCTTATGCTGCATTTTTTCTACTCATTCTTTAATGTATCGAGCGAATCGATGAAGAGATATTAAAATGTGTTTTGTAGAGTACAATCATCTATAAACCCCCAAGGTTTATAGATGTGAATCAAAGAAGTCCGACAAATCACATCAAGGAAAATCCGGATCGTTAAAAAAAATCATAAAATGATAACTTAATACATTTAAATTCAATTTTGATATAAATAAAGTTTTAAACTGCATTGTTGCGGTACTGTCTGCTATTGACTAAAGCATCAGTGTTCCTCTCTCTTCACAGTAACGGCAGCCTGCGCCGTCCTCACAGCACTTTGTCTACAAAGGCACAACAACAGAGGATGGCAGCTGCTCCCAATTCACCTCAAGGACATTGTTCATTCATCCGACCCTTTTAGCATTTATGATACTGATCGTCAGACCTGGACATATTTCAGAGAGGATAACGGAACCTGAATGGAAATGTGCAAAGTCAGATCTCTGGTGAGGCGTTAAAGCCATGAGATTCCTCGCTTTGAAGATGAAAGTGCTGACGAGAGGAGCATCTTGCTGTGACTCACATCTGAAATTGGCAGAATGTGTCACGCACTTGCTTTTACACGCCGATATATAATTGCGGCCGGTGTAACTCGAGCACATCCATTAGCAGTCGGCGCACACCTTCCTGTAACCGTGCAAAGGTCAAGCCGATCAATAGACCAATAGCTGGATATTGTCAACACTACTTGGCGATTCAGGACTCCTGGTGAGTGCTCTCTCATCAGCACCGTCGGGGGGAAACACAGGGCTGCGGCGCCAGAAATGCAAAACAAACAAACAAGACAGAAAACGTGTGACTCCTCGTACAAGGCTGCACTCAGATTTGATCCGAGCCGTTATCTCCGGCGCCTGTTTGCTCCAACAACGACAGCTGTTCGCCAAAGTGCGCCGATTAAGTAACGGAACCGAATTTTACTATGTTGACTCTTTTGTTATTTACAGTGTGACTCCGTGTGAGAGCAGATACACTGACGCGTTTTATTCATACTCGGGATCGTGAGTATTATTTTGCGTTATGGCAAATTAAAGGAGCAGTGTGCAAGAGTGGGCGACATCTAGTGGTGAAGTTGCATGTTGTGTCTGTCAGCTCACCCTCGCCCTTCTCAGCCTGCAGGAGAACCTGTGGTCGACTTCAGTTGTCATTACAACTCAAAAGATGTTCAACACTTTTACCACGGTAAAAACATGGCGGCCCCCGTAGAGAGGAACCGCTCCCCACGTAAATATACACTAATGGGTTCATTTGAGGGTGATGGGACGGCAATGAAAACATTTAAGTGATTATAAATTCATGAAAATGTCAGTATGCAATTGTTTTGTAATATATTTCAAAGCAACAACAATGCCGGAAATCTTGCACACTGCACCTTGAAGCCTCTCATCAGGATGAGATGATTGTTTTCTTCGAGTTTCACAGACTCATATTCAGATGCGTGTTTTTACGACGCTGTCATTTCAAAAGGGATCAAACCCAGCAGCTTTTCTCCTCGTCAAGAATTTGGGCCACATTCCAGTTTTAAAAGACAGAAAATATCAGCGATGAAACAAAGTCGTCGGACACGTTTCAAATCATCTCTGAATGTGAGCGAGCGGGCTCCCGGAATCGCGCTAATCCCTCTCACTGGAACTCACCTCTTGGAAGTTCTCGGGGCCGCACTCCAAACCCCTGAAGCTGCACTCCAGCAGAATGTCCTCTATGCGGTGGCGGGTGCGGGTGTAGAACTCGTCCACGGTGAAGCGAGAGCCCGGCGGGCGATCGGGCTCGGGGGCGAGGGGGAAGCCGGGCGCCATGCCCTCCTCGAAGCCCAGCAGGGGTCCCATGAAGATCAGGTCGCTGTAGCTCATCTGAGACTTGCGCACGAAGTTGTAGTTGCACAGGGTGACCGCCGGGAAGGTCATGTTCTTGGCCACCTGCTCGTCCAGCATGGTGATGTGGTCGTACTGGAGGAAGTAGATGATCCGGTCGGCCACCTGGAAGAGGAACGCCGTCAGGGCCGTGGTGAAGACCACCGCCCACAGACCCTGGCGGATGCCGAACTTCTTCTCCTCCACGAAGATGTGGTTGGCGCCGTGGAGCGAGCAGCCGTCGAAGAAGGCCGCCAGGTCGTCCACCTCGGCCAGCTCGTCCTCCTCCTCCTCGTAGTCGTCCGCCTGGCTGCGCCCGTCCGGGTATTCCTGCGAGTCCCCCTCGCCGAAGCCCTTCTTCACGCGCCGGTAGTGGTCGTCAAATCCGTCCGTGCCGTACCCTCTGCCCGGCTCGTCGTCCGCGGAGAAGGAGATGGTGCACATGATGCGGACCGGCATGGTGGCGGAGTGGGTTACTTAATGGTTCTTTGAAAGGCAATGCGACGCCGGTGGTCCGCTCTTTAAAAAAGGCAAACGAGTCCTTTCGAATCCTGGAGTCTAGGAAGTGCAAAGCTTGAGGAGACTCAATCAGACGCCCACACACGGTCCCGGACACAGTCGAACATCATCTGAGGTAAACTACACTGGATGAAAACCAAACCACAGACACACACACACACACACTCACACACACACACACACACAGACCACTTTACACCACTTCACTTCAACAGAGATGCCTTGCTTGGGGTTTGTCCTTGTGACTCCGGGGCAGGAGCATCCCTCACAATGATGAGAAGAAGAGGAGGAGAAAGAAGAAGAAGAAGAAGAAGAAGAGACTGAGTGGGAGGGGGGAAGAGGAGGAGAGGAAGGAGGGTGATGCCGTGAGGAGTAGAGGAAAACAAATACTCCCACAGGGCCCCGGCTGCAGGTCACCGGCCCGGGATGGCTTCACCATTTATAGGAAGAAAGTAAGGTTTCATGTGGCGGAGGGAGGGAGGGAGGGAGGGAGGGAGGGAGGGAGGGAGGGAGGGAGGGGGGGGGATTTCTG
>JAFBJT010110782.1:24925-62919 GCA_016785325.1 Chascanopsetta lugubris | reverse complement strand
CACATACACACACATACCTCTTTCATAGTGAGTGTGTGTGTGTGTGTGTGTGCTCTACTTCCAAATATGGAGATGGAGCGTCCCCTCCTCTCATGTCCTGCTCCACATTTGAAAACAAAAGAAACTGTAAATGGAACAAACCTCGGCTTCAGGTCTCAGATCCTCCTCCTCCAGTCAAACAAGTGTGAATGAAGTCTTTACTCACGTGGCAGACGTTTGCTGTGCAGGTTGGATGATGACGAGCTCATGGTGCTGATGGAGGATTGTGGGGAATCAAACACGCGGGTGTGGGACGTCCACTGGGCCCAGGCTCATCTCCCTCCTCCTCTGCTCCTCACGGACTGATGCTGCCTCACTTCTCCTCTCCTCTCCCCTCTGTGCCTCTGTGGACTCACTTGAATGAGGCAGGGAACAAGTTTGTGGCTGTGTAGTGGACCAGCTGACCAATGACAGGGAGGGAGGGAGGGGGGGGCGTGGGAGGAGCTGGATGAGAGTGAGGAAGGGATTGAGGAGAAGGGAAGGAAGGAAGGAAGGAAGGAAGGAAGGATTTTGTGTTACACAGTGGAAAATACCAAGGAGAGGCAGACACATGCCTTTGTTATTTTTATCGTCTTACCCCCTCCCCCCTCCCCCTCCCCCCTCCTTCCTCTTCCCTCCCGCCTCCCCTCACTTCTTCTATTCTGTCTCCCCCTTTTTATAGATTGAATGCCCCCCCCTCTTCCTCCCTCCTCTGGGTCTCCTTCAGGGTCAGATACACCAGGGGCAAACACTGGGATCCATCACAATGCAGCTCTTTAATCACTCTGTTAATATGTTGTTGTTTGATTGAACTTAAAGGTGCAGTGTGTAAGATGTTGTGTCCATCAGCTCACCCTCACCCTTCTGGACATGCAGGAGAACCTGTGGCCGACTTCAGTTAAAACTCAAAAGATGTTTAGTCTGTCCACTCTGGGCGACTGTAACAACATGGCGGCCCCCGTAGAGAGGATTAATGGGCTGATTTTACGATAGTGGATTAAAAATAAAACAGTTGGGTGATTATAGGTTCGTGAAAATGTCAGTATGTCATTGGTTTGTAAATTCTTTGACGTGACAAGAATAACCAAAATCGTACACACTGCGCCTTTAATCTGTGTGAGGAGCATTTTCTATTCTGTTGAGATGGAAATTGAAATAATTCCACCGCTCATTTTCAAATTAATCTCATTATGAACATTGAAAATCAGGGTTTGAAATTAAATACTTTTTTTTCTAATGAAATAACCCAGTGTACAATAATTACTATTATTATATTACTTGTTTCTGATCTCTGTTTTAACGTCACTGAAAGTGTCGGCTAAAAGAGTGTTTATCAGGAATGTTTTCCAAGTAGGAATACATTATGATAATCAAGAGTATAAATGATTTTTATCTTTTTAATTTTAAGGGTAAAATGAGTGTGGTGCGTTCAGGGCCATCGTGTTCTGTGTGTGAGCATGTGTGTCCTCGGCTCCATCTAGAGGAGAACAAGCGTCAGTTCCACTTCCTCTCAACTGAACTTGCTGGTTACACAATATTTGCATGCAGAGGCTTTGCAACCCAGAATGACATCACTGCATTATTTTCATTTTTTGTTGTTGTTGTTGGGTTTTTTTGTTTGGCCTTTAGCAAAACACACCGCATCAGCACTTTACCACATGTCTCAGTCTCAGGATCAGATTCTGCAGTGACTCATTCCAACAATCTGTCACATCACACATCCTGGTTCAAGATGTCGTATAAGAGGGACGGCAACATGAAGTGAGTGTTTGAAAGGTGCAGTCTGTACCATTTGGTGACACCTAGAGGTGAAGTTGCCTGTTGTATCCATCACCTCACCCTTCCAAACATGCAGGAGAAGCTGTAGTAGACTTCAGTTGTCGTTAAAACTCAAAAGATGTTCGGTATGTCCACTTTGGGCTACTGTACATATACGTATGTACATTAACAGGCTTGTTTAAGGGTCGTGGGAGGGAAGGGGGGGACGTATATGTCAGTATATGATGTTTAGAAGCGACAAAAATGCCAGATATCGTACACACTGCACCTTTATTTCCACTAGTGAAACTCACACTTGGCATCTGTGCCCAGGATGTGACACTGTAGAGAGAGAGGCAGCCGTTAGGAAGTGGTGGGCAGAGATTGGTGATTTGGTGACAAGTGTCTTGGTAAATGTCAGCACTTTTGGTGGTTTAGACTAAAAGTGCAAGAAATGGAAAACAGTGCAGTGTGTGTGTGTGTGTGTGTGTGTGTGTGTGTGTGTGTGTGTGTGTGTGTGTGTTCAGAAAGTGCATAGAAAACAGAGTGGGCAGCGGGAGGCCGATGTGACTCAAAGTGAGAAATCCTCCTCACCTCAATCTAGTTGATGCGTGGGTCGTCTCATGTCTGGGGGGGTTTCACCTGGCGAGGCTCTCCAGATCTGCTGCTGCTGCAGGTCCACGACCCCTCCTCCATCCATCCATCCATCCTCCATTCATCCATCCATCCTCCATCCCTCCATCCTCCATCCATCCATCCATCCTCCATCCATCCATCCATCCTCCATCCATCCTTTCATTCTGGAGCGAAATGACAGAGACAGGGGAAAGTGCAGGGAGGATTGTAGACATGCAGCAGACTGCAGTGGAATGAATGGATGAATGAATGGTGGAGGAACGGAGGGATGTGTTGTACGTGTTGCCTGCAGAGCGATGGAAAGCCTCTCGTCACTGCCGCTCACAGTTGACCTTTGACCCCATCGGTTTGAAGCGACGGCGGTGGAAAGGAGGCGATTGTGTTTGGTGTCGGCCTCATTCAGCGTGAAACATCTCTGCCCCCGAGCTGAGAGGAAGAGAGTGAGGCTGTGAGGAAGCTGATGTGCAAGCTCTCCCTCTCCCTCCCTCCCTCTCTCTCTCTCGGCAAATCCCCCTCTTCTTCTCTCTCTGGCGTGTCCACGCTCTTGTGGAAAGCAGCTCCGTACGCCCTCACTCCGCCAGGCAGAGCGCCAGAGCCATCAGGCAGTCATACGCCTACCATCAGCTGAGGAGTTGCACAGCAGTCTCATTTCTAATTATACACACAACAACAGAGAGCTGCACAGAAGGGGAAAGGGAGAGGGAGAGAGAGGGAGAGAGGGAGAGAGAGAGAGAGAGAGAGGGAGAGGGAGAGAGGGGGGGAGAGGGAAGAAGCGAGGGAGTGGAAATATGGAGAGAAGGAGTGATTACAAATGGAAAAAAAGAAGCTGAGAGTGCTACTGGGCTGCAAACACAGGGTGAGCCAGTTCAGATGTGAGCGATGGAGGAGAGAGAGCGAGAGAGAGCGAGAGAGAGAGAGAGAGAGAGCGAGAGAGAGAGAGAGAGAGAGAGAAGGGGGGGTGGAGAGAGACATGAAATCTGTCTGAGAAAGGTTAACAGGACTGACTGAGTGGAGTGGGAGTGTAAAATGTAAAAAGCGAGTGGGAGGTATATGAGAGAGAGAAGGAGAGCGAGAGAGAGAGAGAGAGAGACAGAGAGAGAGAGACAGAGAGAGAGAGAGAGAGAGAGGGAGAGAGAGACATGAAGAGAGAAAGGTGTCTGATAGACTGTTGAGCTTGTCTGGATGCTTCCCTTTCATTGCTGCTGTGCTTTTCACCTGCAGCCTGGGAGGACCACATAGCCAGGTGTGTGTGTATGTGTGTGTGTGTGTGTGTGTGTGTGTGTGTGTGTGTGTGTGTCAGGACCACCTGTGTTGATCTCTGGAACATGGTTGCATGTGTGTGACGACAGATGCACCGAGGAAGAGGATGGAGGGATGGAGGAGGACCACCCAGGTAAGTCTCCTCTTCATTCACAGAGAAAGAGAGAGAGAGAGAGAGAGAGAGAGAGAGAGACTCCACCTAATAAGACATAATATCAATGTTATTATTATTAGTCTTAGTTAGTGTTAACATAATTAGTTTTAGCATGTGTTGCATTGGTAACTTGATGTGATGCACCACAAGGTGAATGAGTGCGATGATGTCACCTCTGATATGCAAAACAAATGATATTAATATGACTTCAAGTGCCGTGAGCAGCGCTGTGCACACGTTACATTTACATAGATGAACAGCCTGAGGCCAGTGACCTCATGGGTTTAAAGGCGCAGTCTGCAAGATTTGGTGACATCTAGCGGTGAAGGTGCATGTTGACGCCCTCGCCTTTCTCCGCACGCAGGAGAACCTACGGTCGACTTCAGTTGTCACTGAAACTCAAAAGACGTTTAGCATGTCCACCTTTACTACTGTAAAAACATGGCCGCCCCCATAGAGAGGAGCCCCCCTCCTCATGTAAATATACATCAATGGGCTCATTTAAGCGGAAGGGAAGAAAAAAATATATAGATTCATGAAAAAGTCAGTATGTCATTGTATGTAATGATATGTATTGTATGTACAGACGGTGTATGACTCGTTTTATTCTAGGAAGTGACAACAATGACCAAAGTCCTGCACACTGCACCTTTAAGATGGGGCCCGTTGGGGTGTGATGGTGCCTGTGTGCTGCAGGTCACTGTGACTAACTGCATCCAACACCTTGATGACATTTGAATGAATTAACATGAGTGATGTGGGCATTTATCTGACAAACACTTATCTATTTATGGTATAATGCCGACAGTGTGAGGGTGTCTGATCACACACACACACACCTTTGACCAGTAGGGGGCAACAAACAGCCACCAGGCACACACACACACACACACACACACACACACACACACATCAGACACACACACACATCAGACACAAGTCTCACAGACGTCCATTCACTCGCCTGTGATGTAATCCCCTGCTTTGAAATGTAAAGAGAAGTCTGCTCTTTATATCTCCCTCTGCAGTACTTTTGTGTATATACCTCTGCTGGGCTGTGAGTAGGTAGTGTGTGAGTGTGTGTGTGTGTGTGTGTGTGTGTGTGTGTGTGTGTGTGTGTGTGTGTGTGTGAGTCCACAAGGTGCACAGATTTAGTCCTTCTGACTCACTGTGTGCGCTCATGTAAGGAGGATGATGGGGTTTCAGTATCTCCAGGTGCCAGAGATCACTTAGAGGAAAATGGAGCGAGGCCTAAGCCATGTTTTATCATCCTGCACCTTTAACACACACACACACACACACACACACACACACACAGAGAAATATCTTATTAACCTCAAAAGGAAACGACTCTTCAGTGACATCATCCAACCTCTAACTTCGACACCCACCCTCAACCTCTCTCGTCCTCACGCACTGCACAAGATGCTCGTTCCCCCACTAACTGCGCTGTCGACTTTGACTTTGTTGCCATAGTAACTTTTTTTTTTTTTCCCTTCTTCGAAAAGGCGTTTAAATGTGTCCATCAAGCCCAGCCCCATCAGTGTGGCCATTGGAGGAGGAGAGCCTTGGTTTGAAGCTGATGGTAAAGTTGTTATGGAGACGAGGAGGGGACATTCACCCCGATTTCACCATGTGGCAGATCCAGGGGGGTTTTAAGAGAGAGGCTAAACAGTGGGGGAACTTTTCAGGTTGTAGAGTTAAAGGTGCAGTGTGTAAGATTTTGGTCATTTTTTTGGTCACATTTTTTTCTCCAGTACATTAAAATGAGCCCTTTAAGGTGTAATTACGCGAGTGTCCTCTCTCTGGAGGCCGCCATGTTTTTACAGTGGTAAAAGTGGACGTACTGAACATCTTTTGACTCTTAATGACAACTGAAGTCGACCATGGCTTCTCCTGCATGTTCAGACGGGTGAGGGTGAACATGCAACTTCACCACTAGATGTCACCAAAACGTACACACTGCACCTTTAAAAAGTGTTTCTCTTCCCCGTTTCAGATCACTGACGATCTTTGGCCAAACCTGAGCCAATGAGCTTCACGCCAGTTCTGGTCCCAAACCGGGACAGTCTCCCCCTGAAGAAGAGGGACCAAAGACTGATCTCCACATCCCCCCATCATCATCAGCAGCAGCAGCAGCAGCAGCAGCAGCAGCAGCAGCAGGAGGGGCCGGAGTGTGATGCAGCAACGTTCAAGGCCCCTTACCCTTACAGGAGCCGCACCGAGTTCAAGACCAAACCCACCAGTCCCTTTCAGCCGGTGCCGAGACGGGTCCCTGCTCTGTACCAGCCCTGGCTGCAGATCCACAGCTCCAGGCCCAAGCCTCAGGTGCTGTCTGCCTTCAGGGAGCACCGGGGCTGGGCAGAGTGGAGAGGCCTGCACCCCCTGCAGCACACCGGCTGGGACCTCTCCCACCAGTACCAGTGCGCCTTACCCGGCACCGGCGCCCCTGCAGTCCACCCATCCAGCTTCAGCCCCGTCTCTCTGGTGTCGGAGAGGTTCCGAGCGGCCGACGGCTACGAATGGGAGCAGCTCAAGACTTTGAGGTACAAGGGTTTGACCTCGGACAGGCAAAGCAATGGCAGGGAGAAGGGGCCGTATGCGAGGAGGAGGGACAGGAAGGTTGACGAGACCACCAGTCCACAACCCGTGTCCAGCAGCCATGACCCAAACTCCACCTTTACCTCCACGAAGGAGGACGCGTCCGCTCGGGCCTCCTCGGACCCTCGCGCTCTCCCCTGGCTGCTCCCTCACTTTGGGGCCGGCTCTCTGATCGAACTCAGGGACGGGCGCCTCAGACGGGTGGAGCACCTGCAGACCGAGGACTTCCTGCTGGGCTCTCTGGCCTGTCCCGACCTGCGCCTGAGCTGCTGCACCGTGCAGAGCATCTCCTCCTCCTCCTCCTCCTCCTCCTCCTCCTCTTCCTCAACATCTAGGCTCCTCATCCTCCTCCACGATCTACAGACGCAGGTGATGGGGAAAAAAACAGAGAAACAGAGTTTCAGCTTTGGTCCTTTGCAAGTGGCTGTAATTAAATGTTCTCCAATTAAATGTGTCATTCAGGTGAGAGGGGAAGGACGCACATGTTGATACTCCATGAGTAAACACACTCCACGAGAGTGCTCTCCAAAAACATGCTAATGACTTCCTGACACTAGAGAAGAGCCGTTTTATTTTCTGTTTTTGGCTCAACAACATAAAAAGGTGAAAAGTGCCCTCATGAGAGAAGTGGGATGAAGGACAGGGAATTACACACACCCATGAAGTGTGCTCTGAATTAAAGGTACAGCCTGTGCAATCTAGTGACATCCAGAGGTGGACTTTTAGATTTCCAGCTCAATGTCCTTCGCTACAACTAACGGTTTTATTTGTCCATTATGGGCTGGTGTTAAAACATGGCAACCTTCTGGTCCCTTCACCAGTGGGTCAAAGGTTTCTTTGGAGTGACTTTTTTAATACAGGTCTGAAATAAATCAATCATTTCCAAGACTTTTGCTTAAAAAAAAAAAAAAAAACAGTTGCTGAAAAGCTAAAAAAATTTAATAATTTTTTTTTTTTTAATGGTATTGCCTGAAAGCATGCATCACCGTTCTTCTGTGGTGCTGACATTAAACTCTTTGAGCTCAAATGGGCCGGTCCAGTGAAATCATATCATAACAACATGTAAACAACAACAACTCCAAATTGTTCCCCATGTAGAATAGAATGTAACACCAAGGTTAACAGTGTGGTGAGCGACCTCTGGTGGACAAATCTGACAATCTCACAGACGGTGTTTTAGAGAACGAAAAGATACTTACGTTAAAATGTTGATGATCTGAAACAAGTCAGAAATGATCCAAAAGTCTCACATCTGCATTTGTTATGGGAAGTCATTTGAGGTCCTCCGAACTGGAGCAACACCGCCTCCCAGTGAACAGTCACGTGTACTGCATCTCCCTGTCTTCCACTAAGTCCATCCGTCTCTCCCTCTGCTATGCAGGAGCTGGTGGAGGTGTATGTGGAGTACCCGTTCTTTGTGCGTGGCCGGGGCTGGTCCTCCTGCAGCCCCCAGAGAACCGCCCGCCTCTGCGGCCTCCAGTGTCGGCAGCTGAGCGTGGGGGACGTCTGCCTGGCCCTCACCCCCGTCTCCCCGGCTCCATCATGGCCGGCCGGCCTCAGGCCAAAGACTCCATGCAGCAGCAGCAGCGGCGGCAGCGGCAGCAGCAGCTCAGACAGGGGGAGCGAGGCCCTGAAGGTGTCAGGGCTACAGAGGCTGTCGGAGGGGAAGAGGACGACGGGGACAGAGGTCGGGCGGAGGAGACATTGTTCGGCCCCGGAGCTGAGGGGCCCGGGGACTAACTGCGTGTAGGACCAAAGGTTCAAAGGGGTCTTGGAACCTCTGCTGTCTTGCAGCTACTGTCTCTCTACCTCCCGAATAACTCGACTTGTCCTTTTTGAAAAATTAATCTGAAGCTAATGATGATGGTTATCTCTCAGGAGCCCTTAAGAGTTTTATGAGCACATCTTTGTTGTTGTGAGGAACGTGGGTTTGTCAGAGTTGAAGTGAGCTTGTCGTTGAGGGCGAGGTCTTTTCAAGAGATGGTGTCAGAATTGAGTTGCCGCAGGGAGTTGCCTCAGCGATTGGTGAGCTGGAGAGAGATCCTGCAGACTCCAAAACAATCGTTCTCATTGTCCATCTTCTCCGCAGAGAATCCTGCTCCTTGAAAAACCAGACGAAACACTTTCAGGTCGACCTCTCCGACAGTGATGCCACCCGAGTCTCCTCTGCCCACTGTTACGCAAGAGCTCTTTCTCTCTCTCGAGTGATTTTTCAGAATCAGCATCGACAATCAACTCCTCTTTGATTGTATCTGTAGGTTTTTTCGCTTCTACCTCCATTTTCTATTTGTGGTAACAAATATAATTGTGTTTTTAAGCGTGTGGGTTGTGATGTAATGTGCTCTCTGCTGGAAGCGTTCAGCTTCACTGTGAATGTCACTGTGGATGCCTCCGTTTGCCAGGTTGTTATACGCAGACATTATGTAAAGTATGTGCTTCTGCTTTTTGTACCAATGCATATTTTAAGGAGTGGAAACGCTTGTGCTACTCAGAGTACTTTGAAAACCCACAATCTGTATTCATTGTCCGGCTGCATAATGTGCGAGTGGGCACCGTGATGTCATTTCCTCTTCAGGTCGGATTTAATGGGACAGGACACAACACAGATCAGGGCTTGGACAAAAGTTTTCTTATGGTAAAATAAACATGTTGAGGAAAGCTAGATTATAATTCATCAAAAAACAAAAGATACTGCTCCACTGCTTTTAACCACATCACATGGTCTCCAGCTTGTTGGGCTCAGTGGTAATATGATCACAGTATCATCCATCATTGATTAATCAATTCATTCATTCACCCTTTACAGTTCTGTATACATAATGCAGCATCTTCCACCATTGTAGATTGGTTAAAGCAGGTTATATAAAAAATGCATAGCACCCATGCAGCATGTAGACATAAGAGATTATTTCATGTAATGCTAAAGATTGTGGATTTACATATTATACATAGGCTTCTTAATTACATAAATTAAAAAAGGAAATTAAGTGTTATGGAAGTAGCTCACAGCAACTGAAATACAAATTCGTAGTTGTCAAATTAAATAATAGTGAACATTCAACATCGTTTGTAGTCATTTCACTTAGGGCAGTGAAAATTAATTTTCAAACAAGAATGTTTTAATGGCTACACATAAATATAAAGATTGTTGTTGGAATGAAACCTTTTGAAGTTTTTGTTAAAAAAAAAAAAATGTAAAAGCAACGTAGTTATCGATCAATATTCTTGATGGTCCAGCATTGTCAAACATCACTTGCACAGTAGTAATCAGGTGAAATGAGTTTTTTTTTTTTTTTACCTTCAGCATGCATGGGGCTCAAACTGCCGATCTTCTGGTGGACATCACAACTCCAGGTGCCGAGCAGCAACTGCACTTCCCTCAGCCGTGGTTTGGTGGGACATCTGGGGGTTTACTGGGGATAAGGCATCAAGTTCAACAGACATGGGGGTCAAATAAAGAGAAGGGAAATAGCTCCGGCTAATAAAGACTTTTATTTAAAGATGTGGAGCGATACTACAATCTAACCAGCGACAACGATTCAGTCAAGTAAAGCAATTGCTGCAACAGGAAATAATGTATAAGGCAAGAATTGGCTGATAACAGGGGAATGATTGCTTAATACTCTTCGCCTTCATCGTCGTCCTCCCCCAGGGAATCGGTTCCGACCTCCTCGTAATCTTTCTCCAGAGCCGCCATGTCCTCTCTGGCCTCGGAGAACTCGCCCTCCTCCATCCCCTCGCCCACGTACCAGTGGACGAAGGCCCTCTTGGCGTACATCAGATCAAACTTGTGGTCAAGACGAGCCCAGGCCTCGGCGATGGCGGTGGTGTTGCTCAGCATGCACACGGCCCTCTGCACCTTTGCCAGGTCTCCGCCCGGAACCACAGTGGGAGGCTGGTAGTTGATGCCGACTTTGAAACCGGTGGGACACCAGTCCACAAACTGGATGCTACGCTTGGTCTTGATGGTGGCGATGGAGGCATTGACATCTTTGGGCACCACGTCTCCGCGGTACAGGAGGCAGCAGGCCATGTATTTACCGTGGCGCGGGTCACACTTCACCATCTGATTGGCCGGCTCGAAGCAGGCGTTGGTGATCTCGGACACGGAGAGCTGCTCATGGTACGCCTTCTCCGCAGAGATGACGGGGGCGTAGGTGGCCAGAGGGAAGTGGATACGAGGATACGGCACCAGGTTGGTCTGGAACTCCGTCAGATCGACGTTGAGCGCACCGTCGAAGCGGAGCGAGGCGGTGATGGACGACACGATCTGACTGATCAGCCGGTTCAGGTTGGTGTAGGTGGGACGGTCGATGTCCAGGTTCCTGCGGCAGATGTCGTAGATGGCCTCGTTGTCCACCATGAAGGCGCAGTCCGAGTGCTCCAGGGTGGTGTGGGTGGTCAGGATGGAGTTGTAGGGCTCGACAACAGCAGTCGACACCTGAGGAGCCGGGTAGATGGAGAACTCCAGCTTGGACTTCTTGCCATAGTCGACAGACAGGCGTTCCATCAGTAGGGAGGTGAAACCGGAGCCGGTGCCTCCTCCGAAGCTGTGGAAAACCAGGAAGCCCTGAAGACCAGTGCACTGGTCGGCCTGGAAACGACGAGGGGGATCAAACGTAAAAGATACGATATTATGACGTGAAGTTGGCGGAAAATGAAATCTAGGTAATCCACTAACCCACCAGTTTGCGCATCCTATCCAGCACCGGGTCAATAAGCTCTTTTCCGATGGTGTAGTGACCACGAGCATAGTTATTGGCGGCGTCCTCCTTGCCGGTGATCAGCTGCTCGGGGTGGAACAGCTGGCGGTAGGTTCCACTGCGCACTTCATCTGCAAAAAGTGTCGACAATTACATCATTCGATTCGATGGCTTGCAACAACCCCTTACGATACTTCGGGACAGTTCACCGATGACAGTGGGCTCCAGGTCGACAAACACAGCTCGGGGCACGTGCTTTCCAGCTCCGGTCTCACTGAAGAAGGTGTTGAAGGAGTCGTCTCCTCTCCCGATGGTCTTGTCACTGGGCATGGTTCCGTCCGGCTGGATCCCATGCTCCAGGCAGTACAGCTCCCAGCAGGCATTGCCAATCTGGACACCAGCCTGACCCACGTGGACCGAGATGCACTCGCGCTGCAGGAAGAAAGCAAGCCATTGATCCGTGTACATTTATTTTGAAAAACAAAAAAAGCTCAGCTGGTAGGAGAACATGCTGCAGGCCAGTCATCACATGTTGAGAGCATCTCCTGGAGCTAATGTCCCGTCAGAAGAAGAGAGGGGGCTTGTTGTGTGACAAACAACATGATTAAAGTCACCTGACGGATGCAGCACATTCAGTTACCCTGCGAACAGAAAACCCTTCATGGATGGAAATAGAACTGAGCAGCTGATTATTCAGACATGTGCTTCGGGAGATTAGACTTAACCGAGGCAGAGTTTCAAATGGTTGTGTTCAAACAAAGCGGACGTCCCAACAATACAGTCCAGATTCGATACAAAAGGAGCTACATGCTTTAGTTTCAACACAATGAGGCAGCAGTTTCCTACAGGCCAAAAGCGTCATGGAGGGTTAGACACCAGGTCGGTCAACAGACAGAAAACTAGCATAAAAAACTAGCATACAAAACTAGCATAAAAAACTCGTATAAAAAACTAGCATAAAAGTCTGAGATGCTTCAAGAGAAGAGGAGCCATTTTAACAGGTTGGTTTTTAGACAACTTTTCTTTTCAAATCCCGGCAGCACAGGTGTTTTGAACAGGCAGGGAATCAGAGACATGTCACAGGCTCAGCACACTGACTGACCTCACTTAACTGGGTCAGTGCTCTAACATGCGGACAAAACATTTCATGGGATTGCCCAAGCACAACACACAAACACACACAAACACACACACACACCCACACCCACACACATACACACACACACACCCTCTCTCTGCTGCACAAATACAATTGTAACGGAATAGTTTGACCATCCGCCATTTTAATTTGTCATAATTAAAGAGCCTGCCACAGCCTACCTAAGCTAGTTTCACTAAACTTTATGATAAGTAAATAAATTAAAAAATTATAATTAAACGCAGACAGAGAAAATGGACATTTTGTACAGCTAGGATAGTCGGCCATTTTAGCTTTTCCGATTCAAAGCGATTAAATTGAAGAGATAATCAAACTAAATTACAGATAAGAGAATGAAAAGTGTCATTTTGAACTCACCATGTTTCCTGTGGCAGTGAAAAGTTGATCACACGGAAGGAGAAGAGTTTAAGCGAAGCTGAGATCTCAAACACGGGACGTGAAGTGTCCCTGCTTCAGAGAAATTGGAGTTCAGCTTCGGCAATGTATGATTCTAATCACCCTCCTTTAATCCCTCAAATTTGGGAGGAGCATAGTCTGTCCCAGTGTGAAGGCACGAGAGCTGCCGGATTTGATTGGTCCCATTGTCACGTGGAACGTATTCTTATTGGTCCAAGTGCAAGTGTCAACGCCCCCTGTGTGCCGTCACGAAATCAACGAGGAAATGGGATGACATGACATAAAATAAAATAAAATTGAATAAAATAAAGTTAAATAAAAAATAAAATACAATGAAATAAAATAAAAAATAAAATAAAATACAATAAGATCAAATAAGATGAAATAAAATAAAATAAAATAAAATAAAATCGAATTAAATTAAATTAAATCAAATTAAATTTAAAAAGGTATATGATTGATCTGAAACACACAAACTAAACTATGAATAGCTTGTTTTTAACTTGACTGTTAATGTGACAACAAAGACTTCAGGTGTTAAAGGAGAAAACAAACATAGATGATGTGAAAACTGATGGTGATCATGTACTGCAGGTTATCATTGAACAGAAGCAGCTGTGTGGCAGACTCCACTGATGCTGCAGGGGCAGACAGCACTTGATCATCAGGTGGTACCAACATCTCCAGTTCAGTAGCTGGTCACTAACCTCGCGGTGTCGCGCAACAGAGGCTCGAATATCTTTGGGAAATAAAGCAGGCTCCTCGCTGTCTTATGTCTTTCATGTGACTGTTCTTCCATAGAATTCACATATAAATGTAGCTGAGGCCAAACCATTTGAGACACAGCACCACAGCTGTCCTCACCACCCACACCCACCCACACACACACACACACACACACACAACATCAACACGCACTGCCAAGTTTGATCTGTCTGACTCATCGGGAAATCTGAGAGAAGATGAATGAAGACACTGCACTTCAAAACTGTGTGAAATGGGCCTCACTCCTGATTTCTTAGGCCTGAGGTCTGAATTTCCTGTTCTGTCCAGCAGGTGGCAGCAGAGTTGTAGAGCTTTTCAGTAAAGGGCTGACTACAGGGATTCTATTCTATTCTACGCTGTACTATTCTGTGCATTCTATTCACGTGACTTTAAAATGAAACAAATGATTGAGCTCAACCATAAGCTGAGAGAGGGTAAACAAATGGCGAATGGCTTCTTATTCTGTGCATTCTACAGTGTGACAAGCTATCAAACATCTAACCACTAGCAGATGTGTTTGGCCACTAGGGGGCAGTGCGAGATGTGAGCTGCAGGCCCAACAGACAAACCATCACAGACATCACATTTATCTGGAGGGGCTCTCCTGCAGCCTGCTGACACAAGTCACCAGTGTACTGCCCAGTAACAGTCTCCTGTGAACCGAACCTCAGTCTAAAGAAAACTCCATGAACACATTTTTCAGATTTCAGATTAAGGTTGAAATAAATTTGCATGGAGACTGAACTTGACTTAGTTTAATGAAGAAGAAAAAGAAGAAGAGACTGAAGAAGCTGAATGTACCTGCTCCCAATTATTCAACGGCACCTTCATCTGTCAAAGTCAAAATTACAGCCTCCTGTTAAATCACCTGCTGCGCTGTCGTCACCCCCCCCCCCAGCTGTGGTGGGGGGGGGGTGATGGTGCAGCCCCCTGGTGTCTGCCTCATGATGAAGATGAATCACAGGCATGTTACTGACACACAGTGATATATGTCTGCAGCACGAAACTATAGAGCAGAGCCTTTCAATCATCAGCACGCTGTCATTAACACTCTCAGCTGTCATCCTTCACAGAGCAACACACACACACACACACACACTCACACACACACACACACACACACACACACACACGCATTCACACACACACACACACCAGACTGTCTTAAACCTGACCTGGAACAACTGTTCTGCCGCACAACCAGTTTGAAGTTTGTCTCCGGGTGCTGTGTTTCAGCAGGATATTAAAAGTTGTTGGTTCAATTCCAGCAATGCAACATTCCTTGTTCCGTATTTGATCATTTTAATGCAGGTGTGTGCAACATTATGAACTTTTCAAAACTTCAAATGGATTCTGAGAAGTCCATGATTTGCTTGTGCTTTTGAAGTGACTCCGTCGGGCTCAGTTAGATTCTCGGAATAAAAATACTTTGTTCAGTTCTTCCTCTGTGACCAGTAGTTCAGAGTCGTTCTGTGGTAGTGGTCAATACTGCAGTCCCCCCCACCACCCCACCCCGCCCCCACCTCCACCCCCCCCACAATAAAGTTTGCTCTCTGCCAGGAATCCCATGCAGGCCTCTTTCCCTTCCAAGCATCCCTTCCTGGTTTGCAGAACTCCTGGAGAGGGTGGACTGGAAGGGGGGTCGGTGGGTGGGTTGAAGGTGGGGGGGTGGGGGTATCAGTGGCAGCCGCACGCCCGGACCACCATGTTGCGGTATTTCTTCAGGATGACGTTGGAGCTGTCGTCGAAGTAGAGCACCGAGATGCCGTGCAGCTGCGTGGGTGCGCAGCAGGGCCGGGGCACCGTGTCCGGGTTGATGAAGTGCACCTGCGCAGACACACAGACACCGGTCCGAACCTCAGGGGCGGAGTGGCGGCGGAGTGAAAGTTACTTGTCGCCACTTTGGGCTCGAGACTCACCAGGGTTTGCACGATGGCGTGATTGGTGGCGTTCATGTAGGAGTTGAGAGGGAAAGCGCATTCCCCCTCACAGTAATACGCTGCGTATCCCTCCGGTGCGATGATCCAGTCCTGAGAGCAGACGGGGAGTTTATTCATGAAGAGTCAAGTCGGAAATCCAAGTGACCGGATCCGAAGGAAGTTCAAAAGACTTATACCTGCCATCCCAAATCTCTGAAACTGACGTACAACTCGTGTTTTTTACATCCTTCTTTGGTAAAACCGAGGTTATCTGAAAGTGAAATACACGAATGTGAGTTGGAAGAGGTGAATTTAAAGCACATTTGAATTTTTTTCATCGTGCGTTTATATGGGGCGTCAGTGGCTCCACCCACCCGTCGCAGCCTCCACAGCCTTCAGCGCGTCCTGAACCGTCCTCTGAGCTTTAGAGCGGTGCGACTGTCGGCCTCTGTGGCCGTGGGCGGAGCGGATGCTGCGCAGACGCACCTCGCTGGCCTTAAAGAAGGCCACCATGAAGGGCTGCTTCTCCAGGGGCCCGGCGCCGGTCACCAGCCCTGCCGACCTGGGGTTCCTCCTGTGGCCTGCAGAGGGCGACAAAGAGGGACAAACCTTAGACCAGCCGGAGGCAGCAGCACAAACCTGAGGTGTAACAAAGTCCTGTTCACACTATCGAACGGGTTGGTGGCAGTGACTGACCGCGACCGTCCTCCAGCACCAGGTGCAGGCCCAGGTTCTGCTCGGGTTTGACCAGCCACAGGTTACTGGTGGGGGTGAGGTCAAAGAGCAGCCATCCCTCCTCAGCCGCCCACACGTCTCGCTGCTCCAACAGCAACAGCTCCACCTCACTGCTGGGAGAATATTTTCAAGAATTACGTAATTCAAAATAATCCTGATTGTTGCTGTTGTAGAGGGAGTAGTACTCCTACAACAACAACAACAATAATAATAACAATAATGAATTTGCTGATGTATCATAGTAATATTTGTCATATCTATTCATTTCATAATAACAACTTCTCTCACTCTCTCTCTCTCTCTCTCTTCAAAATGAAATAAATGATGGAGGTATAATAGTCAAAGAGTCCCAGGCTGCACATGTGGGCCTGTATAATTATAGATTATCATTATAGTAAGTGGAAGTAAGATTAATAATATTCAAATCTGTGGTCACTGAGTTATGACAGCTGTAGCAAATATCAAACATGATTGCATTTAATATATAATACTATGAAATTTATAATACTATGTCATATAATGTGCTTGTTTACTTTGGGGGGGGGGGGGGGTTTGGGGGGGGGGGGGAGCAGGAGGACAATCATGAAAAATGAATCTTTCAAATGTAACAGAATTGCATTTTGCGCCGTGTTTGGAGACACCGAGCCGTTTCCACAGCACGAACAGCGCGCTACTCCCCCGCCAGCGGCCGCCATCAAAAGAGCAGGAAAGCCCCTCGGCTGAGGAGCCGTCTTCAGGCCCCTGATCTCTCAGACAATAGCTTTGTTTACAGATCGACTTCGGGACAGACGTCTGTCTTCCAGGCCTGCTGCCTCATCGTCTGTCCCATCGCGTCTGTGAATGACAATGGTGTTGCCCTTAACACCATCATCAGCCCCACTGTCCCAGATAAGGGGAAATCTACTACCCCCCGCCCTCCCCCCCCTGAGGCAGGTGGGATAACGGGGGCTCAGAGAAATGTGGGTGGAAGCTTTGATTTATGGCGTTATGGGATTTCAGATGTGGTTTCAGACGGACAGATGGAGGAGGAACCACCTGTGCAGCAGAATGAGGAGTGAAATGTATATTATTGGTGGTGGTGTGTTTCTGTAATTGAAACTGACGGTGCAAAACGCCGACATCAGCAGGAATAACCAGAGGGACGGTGCGGTGTGTTCACACAGCAGCTGAGTAGCTGAGTGTCACAGCATAGCACACACACACACACACACACACACACACACACACACACACACACACAGAACTCATACTGAGATAAGTGGGTAATCACATGAAGCAGTGATGAATCCAGCCAGCATGAAGGTTATTCCAGTTCATGCTTTAAAGGAGTAGGTCACTAAATCACATATTTACAGATTTATAGTCATAATTAGCTGCAGCTGATTTGAATGCTTAGTTATCTGCCTTCATGAAGATATAATAAAAGAGGAAATACAATGATTGAATAATAACATTTACATATGATTGCGGGTGTAATGTTTATCACAGTTTATAAGACTGGGATATTTGAACGTTTACAAGTCAAAATCCAATTGAACCTTAATTATACTCGTGTCGGCGCAGCAGTGGCTCAGTGGTTAGAGCTGGTCACTGGTTTGAATCCTCCTCAGGCTCTATTGCAGTGTCACTGGCCCTGACACTAAAACCCCGAATGGCTCTATGTGCATTGGTGGAAACGCCCCGTAACCCAGATGACTGGATAAGCGGTTGAAGATGACATGACATATTCGTGCTTTATGGGCCTATAATCGACATGAATGTACACGTATGAATTGTTGTTTTTGTCTTCCTGTCATGCTTGAAGATGAGGGGGCGGGGCTAGGTGAGGGCTAATCAGCTGAGAGCTAATCAACTCTCCCAGTGCTAAATGCTGCTCTCTACAGAATGCTAATGCGGCACGTTGTGGGCGGTTGTCTATGCCTAACTCCTCCTACTTTTTATTTTTTATCTTTTTAAAATTCTTTATTTCACCAGGTAAGTCAAGTGAGGACCAGTTCTCATTTACAGTGACGACCATACTTCCTGGTTCACCCAAAAATGGGCAGGTAGAGCTGGGGTCGGCCCCGGTGTCACTCAAGAGGCCACGCCCCTTAATTAAGCGAGTCAAGCGACCAGAACCATAGTTCATTCCAGACATTACAATTGTTTAATTCACCTCTTCGTGGACCATTTTAACATGGAAGTCTACGGAGATTGACTCTCTTTTGGAGCCGGCCTCTAGTGGCACACCAGATGAACTGCAAGTTTTCCCACTTCCGTAATAATGCTGGAAATAACAACGCTCGTACCCATTTGACGGCTCCTTCAGGACCTGGTAGATGTTGACTCTGAAGGTCTCGTTTTCGTGGCGCTCCTGGACCAAGTTCTTATAGATCCTGAACTCAGCGGCGGTGACGGCTTCTCCCTCTGGGATCCGGGAGAGGTCGAAACGAAACTCCCTCTGGTGCCGCTGGTAGAGAAGATCCTGATCTGGGTCGACTGGGGGGATTGAGATCTTCATGAGGTTTATGGATCTTATGGACATTTTTAAACAATTATGACAAATTATTTTTAAAAATTACCCACGAATTGTGTCTCGGAGATGTTAAATTATGTAAATTATGCAAATCATGAACTTTATGAAATGATGAGAATTGTTTAACAATTCCAAGTGGTGTTCGGAGAATCACGGGACTCTTATGTCCACATGAGGTAAATAATCCTAATTACAAAATCATTCGAAAATCACGCAAAATATTGTATTTTCGTTAAGAGGCCCTGTCGGGTTTATGTTAGAGTCAGGGCTCCTCCCCCTCTACACACACACACACACACATAGTATTTCTTGGGGCTCACGGGGAAAGTTTGTACTAGTGTGGAAAGAGCGAAGAGCACAATCAGATGTTTGAACCAGTCTCCAGCTGCGATATCTGTCAGACGCGTCGCTCGTTCAAAGGCTCCTCTGATGTGTGTCGCGCTGCCCACATCTCGGAAGCACCGAGATCGGAAAAATCCGGTTTCCCCCGGGGCGAGGCCATTGATCTAAACATCACTTGGGAGTCGGACTCTGCCATATACGTGCCAGTGTGTGTGTGTGTGTGTGGGGGGGGGGGGGGGGGGGGGGGGGGGGGGGGGGTGGAAAAAAAACACAGTGGGAGCCCAGTTTGGCTCCCTGTTTAAACTGCACACATGTGCCGACCACAAGAAAAGGCCCGTTAAGGCACTGCCCGGAAAACCGCAGCAGCCAGCGCGCTTCCACAAACACACTCACGGTAAAGTATAGAGAGTGGGGGGGGGGGGGGCTCATGTGTGAGTTCACTGCCAGCCGGCCGGCGTCGGTACCACCCACACCTCCCTGATCACTTGGCCATGTATCGCCACTCCGCTGGTTTGGTTCTGATTGTAGAGGTTGAGGTGAAGCAGCAGTGGCGCGGCCAGCGTTTCCGCCGGCCGCGCCCTGAGCCAGCTGAACCTCCTCTCTCTCTCTCTCTCTCGCCCTTTCCTCAGAGTTTCCAGAGGAGCGGTGGTGGTCGGGGAGAGACCCCAAAGCTCCCTGAGGCTTTCCAGTGTTGTGTTTGCTCAGAGTTGGGAGTCGATGTGTTTGTCCTTGGTGGTGGTGGTGCTGGCGGGGGGTGGGTGGGTGGGGGGGTGGGGGTCCTCCGGTGAAGGTGTGCAGAGCCCGGCGCCGATTAGCCACTTAACACACATCCTGCCCAGTGACATACGCCATGACATCATCATGACATCACTCACCGCTGATGGTCCACTATTGTTTCAGTGCTCAGAAACCTATGTGCACTATTCTCACCAATTTTTCCACTGAAGCCATCACACACACACACACACACACACACACACTCTTCTGAAAACACTTCTCCACACACACACACAAGCCGTTCATGGTTAAGAGCGGCACATTCTGAACCCTGCGAGTCATTTGTTTGACCGCAATTAAATGCTGCAGGGGAACGAGAGGGTGTTTTTATGAAAGCAATAATTGCTTGTAAGGAGCCGGCGTGTTTACGTTAGAGGCCATTAGCTGCAGAGATCAGACCTCAGATATGCAAACTTCCTTCTGGGAGGCATTTCGACACTTCACATGTCTTCTGACACCGCGGGGCCACACAGCCGCGCAGATATCGTTAACCTATACCGCAATTTTATAGCAAGTGGGAGGCTGTTTTTCTTTTTTTCTATTTTTCTTTTACAAATCAGCGTGGGTGGTTTTATGAGAAGCATCACAATGACCACACCGAGAGGAGACCTGTGAAAGCAGAGCTTCTTCAACAATAAGGTATTGATATTACATTTCACATTCTCTGCCTGCGTGTGCTGGCAGGTTTGTAAATATGTGTGTTGGGGTTTTTTTGTTTTGTTTTTTTACACCTAACGTGACACATGAGGAGGGGGCGGGGCAATTACGACCGGATTTAACAGTCATTTTTGCACATACTGAGAGAAGTTAATGAGATTGTTCTGCTGGGGGCAGAATGAATCCTTCATGAGATCTGCTCCTTACACTTCCTTCAGATTAGCTTCGCGGGACAAACACATTTCTTCCGGCGCTTTCTCTACAAAAAAATGCACAAAGGACCCTCTGTTCCACTTTTTGCGAAGCATTGTGCACTCGTTCTTTATTCCCCCCCCCCCTTTTTTTTAATGAAAGCCAGTGACTTCTCTGGCCATTAAGCCTCTTTCCCGAGCTCGGCAGGTGTGCTGACACGGAGTCAAAATGAGCCCATAGCAGACGCACGAGTGCTCGTCTCCGGGCAAAGACCTTCAGCAGCTGTGGATGAGGAGCGAGCGGAGCGGTCCACAGTTGGGGGGGGGGCTGGAATTGGTGGGAATAACAGCTGCCTTCATGACAATGAGACCGATCCCTGAGTTACAACCTTTGGTTTGGCACGAAAACAAAAGCAAACACATAAAGTTGTGCACGTGTACGAGAGTAGTTACTTTGCAGTTTGACCACGAGGGCTCTTGAATCCTCGAACGACGGAGGGAGCGCGTGGCAACATTTGAACTTCCGATCCAATCGATGTGGTCCAGAGACCACCAGGACAGAGCCTCTCACTCACTTTGAAACCCTCTGTCCATCAGAAGCACAGGAGGCCGCGGTGAGCCGGTGAGAGAAACGATGCAAACTCGTCGTTTCCCCTTTTGGCCCCATAACTTCCTCTTCCCCCAATCACAGCCTACAGATGTGCAACCACACACTAAATCTGTTCCTGGTTTGTTTTCAGGAACTCGGTTTGCAGATCTCATTAGCTACGAGACTGTAAGATAGAAGAAGTTTACGGCCGGGAACGTAAAAATTTATGTTGTGCGTTTTTGAATTAAGAGTCAGTGGACGGAGTTTCCAAATGTTCAGCGTTACGGACGCGGTGCCGAGGCCGATTGCGGGGATCAATCCAAACTGCTCCTCGTTTCAGATTCAAGCTCACACACAAACAGATGGTTGCGAACCTCATGTTGACCCGCAGCCCTCGTCCTGGACCCGAGGACACGAGCTGGGCTTGGACCTAACCACATCCAGATAAGGCTGCGTGCCGTCGGCTAGTTTTTGATGCCAGGGCTGATGCAGGAGCTCGGAGGGCGGGGGGAAAAGGAATTGCCCCTTTTTATGAATTCAATAACATCTGGGTCGAGTGTGAACGTCCCACCTGTGACCCCTGCTGTAATTCACACCCTGCAAACACACAGACCGACCTGGGAACGTACGCACACACCTGCAATAACAGGGATCAGCGCAGCAATAACGCAGTGTTTAGATGCAGCTCGTATCTTGATCTCGCTCAACTCGTCTCAGGCTCCCCGGGGGCGGGGGGCGGGGGGGGGGGGGTTGAGGGGGGGGGGGGGGGCTCAGAAATGCCTGTTCAATTCCCAGTCATGTGAGACAAAGCCAAGCTAAAGCCCCCTCCGAGCTTTGAAGGGGATTCTGGGGGGGGGGCGGAATCGGATACAGGCATGTTGTCATAACATTTACAGCTCGGAATGCATAAATGCTCCAACTCAAGTGAGGAAAGTGACCCATGAAGCCGCAGAGTCACCGGCACAGATACTGACCACACTTGCTGCGCTCTGTTGTCGGTTAGCGGCTGTGGGAGACTGCACCGTAAAAGTCTTTCGAACCTCCACTCTCGGGTTTTATTGACTCATAAATGGACGACATAATGGAGTGCGGATGTGGGCCACTCCGGGCCACGGTGCAGCGCGTCCAGGCTCATTGTGGCTCCGGCGAAATGGATGTGAGCCTGAAGTGGACGCTTGCATAAATGCGGTTGGAATAGCCCAAAACAAATGTGGACCAGGTTTGGCAAGCGTGTGGCACATGTAGTCAATTGTGGCTATGGCACCAACGCCGTGAAATAAACCCCTGGTCGTTGCTATGGGTTACCTGGGGCCCAGATACGCTAAACTGACCGAGCGGCGGCATTCACACGGATGACCGTGAGGCAGAGCGGGGCAAATTCAAGCCAACCGTGACTTGAACGTATTGGATGATAAATGTTATGTTACATAAGTTATAGGGTGTTGAGAATCACTTCCCTAAATATTATTTTGTGGCCAGTGGTGATTTAAAAGGAGCAGATAATAATGTTTAAACTTCATACACGGTCAAAAGCTTCAGTGAAACAGCTGCCTTCACATCTCAAGAGCCCTTTGAACGACCCTCATTTGCTGTTTGATCATTATCCAGTATTACCGCAGTTATATTTACTACTTTGTTTACGTTCAGTTATTAAGACAATCACAGTACCAGAAATGCGAGAATAAGTTCTTATAGAGTTTTACTTTATACTTTACAGTTAACAGTCACCCGGTCTCACAACAGGGATGAGCATTTAGGGTTGAGTCCAGATGTTTATATGTAGTATAATGGGATTGAACCATTGCCCTTCTGGGTGACGGGCAACCACTGCAACCCCAAAACAAAGCCTGCTATCTGTACAAGACAAGTGCCTCCTTTGTCCAGACATCTCTGGAACCCGAGTTGCCTCCAAAGTGAAACTGACACAAATGTGGATTTCAGTTGGACGTGGATTTTAAATGTAATCTCATTTTGTAATAGATTCTGGTGAATACAACCAACGATTTGTTGTGTTGACGCAGAACAACAGAAATATTAGATTATAACGCTCTCACGCCACCTCACACTCCAAGTGTATCATCTAACACAGGTGCAATCGTTGGAAATACACCGAGAGGACTCGTGTCGAATGACGACCGACGATGACGTACATGCATTTGTGAATTGGAACCCACCGAGGTTGACGAAGCTCATCACCATGTCTGCGTCATCCAGGAAGCGACTGTCCTGCGGAGTCAGCATGGGGGCGGCCTGGGTGGGCCAGGCGGCTTCGAGGTACGGAAGCCCGTGCGGTCCCGTGTCCGCGGACATGGTGTTGTACAGGTCCAGCATGAACATGGGCGCAGCCTTGTGTTTGGTGTGGACGAGCGGCCGCGGGCGCTGCGGGAGCCCCAGGATGGAGAGGATCTCCCGCTGCATGTCCCTGCGCTCCTGGCTCCGCAGCCGCCGCTGGATGAAGCTGGAGCGCACCTCGTCGCCGTCCACGGAGAAGTTGGAGAAGGCGACCTGCACGGCCCCCACGCGGTGGCCCCAGCACAGGAGCGCCGTCACAGCAGCCAAGGCGCGTGCCAACATTTTTACGCACAGATTACGCGCGGTTTACGCACGGCTCCGAGGGCTCGGAAAAAAAAAATTTTTTTTTAAAAAACTCAACGTGTGTGAGCGCTTCTCTCTAAACGTTATTCCCCCTTTAAGTGGAGAAGTGAAAACACACACTGCACTTTACAAATCCATGGTGTCGTGGACTCCTCATCTCTCCTTTACGCACAGTGTGGTTCGTCTCCTCTGGGTGGTAATTTGGGAGAGGTTTTTATTGAGGCTGTGTCAGGGGAGGGGGAGGGAGGGGGGAGGGGGAGGGGCAGGGAGGGTTGACAGTGGGATAAAGCAGAGCGTTTGGGACAGAGAGTGGGAGTAAGGCAGTGGACCTGAGGGGATCAGGTGATGAGGTGTAGTGTCACTGTCTCTTTGCTGCAGAAAGGACTGATCAATGAAACTAGAAATTGATATCTGATTTGCACATCTCTCCAATGACCCCATTTTTTTTGAAGTGCAATGAGATAACTATGGTATTTGAATGTAACGACAGATTACAACACTTACAGGGGCAGTTTCAATGCATTTGCTCCATGCCTCAACGCATGCAGATGGCCCAGCACTAAATGAAAGGCAAAGGGGGAAATCCCATAATCCCCTTTTCTGCCCAGACACCAATTGACTTCAAACAATAAACCCAGGCCCAGTCTAATTGTGGAGGGGGGCAGGGGTGGGGTGGGGGGTGATCAGCAGCAGCAGTAGCTCAGGTACATGATAGGACATGCCAACAGCCCCTATGAATTACAACAACAATGTGCAAAGCACTCCACTGGGACTGCTTTAATAAAGAGTTCAGGGCTGTGTGTGTGTGTGTGTGGGGGGGGGGGGGGGGGGGGTGGGGGGGGGGGGGTGACAAAGGAAGAAAAGAGAGGTTATACACAGGCTTTGAGGTGACATTCTAAAATCTAAAGGTGGAGTTTTATATGTTAAAGTCACCTTATGCTCTTCTCTGTTCCTCCACTTTTATTTCTAACTCCTCTCGGGTGGGAATCCATCCATCGACAAGTACATTCAAAACATTTGTACCAGAAAATGCAAAGACCCCTTAACGTGACTCGTTCCTTGAACGCCATTTAAACTCAAGGGTCCTCTCTACTCACTAGCTCTGCTATTCAAAGAGACAAACATCTGAGAGTGAATGGAGGGACCAGGAATTGAACCCACGGCCTCTTCAGTTCTAGGTCATTTAAAACTACAGCTCTGCAGAACAGGGCGAATGTCAAAATGTCTGCCCTCTGCACCTAGCTGCCCCCGGAGGAAGGTCGAGCCAGGAAGGGTTACAGCAGACCTCAATTTCGCCGGCATGTGTGTGTGTGTGTGTGTTTCCCTCAAGCATGTGCATGTCCAGTGACAATAAAATGCATCTTAATCTTAATCTTAATTCTAATCTTAATCATTTTAATCTTAATCTTCAAATAACCTTTGCTCTGGGTTGTGTTGACCTGCTCAGTGTGCAATGTGCTGTAATGAGGATGATGGAGCCATGCTAGAGGTTTATGAATCACCCAGACACCACAACAGCCCTGATGCATGTGAGCCCGTGGATTCTCCTCAGGACTTCATGGCAGCTGGACTCTAAAGTGTCTCCATCACATCTAAACGCTCACCGTCACTCAGACGCCTTTAGAACATGAGACTTGCTGACGCACATACACAGCTCCTGAACAGTGATGATCTGCCTAATGGGTGTGTTTTGTGTCCAGGATCCTTCTCATTCACATTCAGATTAAATGTGCACGCGGACAAACTCTACATTTCAATGGACTATGATGGGACTGTATGTGTGATTACAATTTGTAATGGGAACTAAACAAGGGCTCAAGTACTGAAGGGAAACTGTGTTTATATTGGCAGGATTTAAATAGGAAATCATAGAATCATCATGATTGTATGAAAGTGAAATGACTACTCATCACAATCATGTTTACGTTAGAATGATGATCAAAGGTTACTTACTGCATTCTGCCGTTCAAACGGCGAGGGGAACTTTGGTCCCACACTGCCACTATGCGTCCACCCCACAAACAGCATCCATCCGCCAGCGCTGCCGGTGACGTCACTAAACTGCGACACCGCGAAGGAGCAAGCGCCACATTTTTAGTTGCGCCAATTTAATTTGGCATCAGTGCTAGAGGTGGTCCAGCTACAGCCCCGACCCTTAAAGCCTGGTGGTGAGTTTATTCGTGTAGTATTACGCCTGTGTTGCGGCTGCTGCTTTGTGTTTACATGTGTCGTTAGCAGGAAACTTACCGGCTCGCTAGTGACGGGGTTAGCTAACATTAGCTAGCGGTGATTCCCGTTCGTTTCCACAACCTACCTTAACGTGTAAACCCGTGGCACGTTTGCCGAGAGGCGCGTTAAATAGGCTCGATTGGTCTAATTTACTCAGCGCGTTGGCTAACCGGGCTAGCAATCGTACCTGTTGAAGTTAGCATCGATGTTAGCTGTTTAGCTTGCTGCTGTCAAGTGTCTCAACGTCTGGTCAATGAGCTAACGCGTCCTTGCACCTACCGCGATGCTCGTCATGAGTTAGTACCATTATCAACATCCGGTTGTGGCCACATCTTTCAGCAAAGCTAAACATTAGCTCGCCGCCGATACACTCACCGCGTGACTCCCGTGTCTGTGCTCCGAGTTGACGTCTCTCCATGTTGACGCCTCATCACCAGGGACCAGATTCATGCGCCATGAGCTTATTTGGAACGAGCGCCGGGTTTGGAGCTGGAGGGACGGGTGTGTTTGGGAGCACAACAACAGACAGCCATAACCCAATGAAGGTGAGTTTGTGTAGAGAAGCATTCACCGTCTTCGATTCTTACCATCGCCATTAGTGTTGATTGGCTTGCAACCATACATTCACCCTAAATGATAGTTGTATGTTTTTATACACCCTGAAGGACGTGGAAGTGACATCACCCCCAGATGACAGTATCAGCTGCCTGGCCTTCAGTCCACCCACCATGCCTGGGAATTTCCTCATTGGAGGATCCTGGGCCAATGATGTAAGCGAATGCAAATATCTGCATGCTTTTAAAACAATAGCATTTGACCCTGGAGTGAGCCGCATAGATCAGTAGATCTCACAAATCGTTTACATTTGCACAATCGCTTTGATGATACTAGCCGAAATCAGAATGTTAGTGCGACTCAGGCTGTATTGCTATTTGTTTATGTCTGGACCCGAGCCTGATGCAGTTTGTTAGCGTCATACAGTCTTTGCTCCCATAGATGCAGCTTGTGTTTTATTCTTTACTACACATGTACAGTGTTAAACGTAAGTGTCAACTGAGTGTTTTACAAATGTACATACACACAACTGAACAACCGTGGTCTCGCGCATTCCAATCAGTGGATACCACCAGCCACGATCTAAGAGGTCAAAATCCCTTTCTACAAACCAGCACTCGACTCCATGACAGTGGTGTTCAATATCTGATAGGCTGCGAATGTCCTCGTGTATGTTCACCCTTGAACTCAGTTGTGATGACCTCACCCTCAGGTCAGGTGCTGGGAGGTGCAGGACAATGGACAGACGGTTCCCAAAGCCCAGCAGATGCACACAGGTCCAGTGCTGGATACCTGCTGGAGCGACGTAAGTCTCACCGTGCTGAGTAGTGACGATGACTGCAGGCTCACAGAGTCACAATCTATGATGTGCCGTTCCCTTTAACCAGGATGGAAGTAAAGTGTTCACAGCGTCCTGTGACAAGACGGCCAAGATGTGGGATCTTAACAGCAATCAAGCCATGCAGATTGCACAGGTTGGACGAGCGCCCTCTCGAATGAACTTCATGGTCTGAAGATTAGCGCAAAAAAAATGTCTCCTGAGATCTCTCACTCTATCTCTTCACAGCACGATGGTCCAATCAAATCAATCCACTGGATTAAAGCCCCCAACTACAACTGTATCATGACGGGCAGCTGGGACAAAACACTGAAGGTACAGTTTGGCAGATGTTTGGTGATGGGCACATCAAACAGAGAACACTGATTCCTTCTGTTTCTCCCTCTCAGTTCTGGGACACCCGCTCTCCCAACCCCATGATGTCTCTGCAGATGCCGGAGAGATGCTACTGTGCAGATGTTGTAAGTGTTCTTCTAGGGTTCACATTTTAGTCCTTGAAGATTTGATGATGCATTGAACATATTTCCGTACCTTTCGGATGCTGACCTGCAGGTTTACCCCATGGCGGTGGTTGCCACAGCTGAGAGAGGTCTGATTGTTTACCAGCTGGAGAACCAGCCCTCGGAATTCCGCAGAATAGATTCCCCTCTCAAACATCAGGTGAATGTCTTTGCGCAGCATGTCTCTTGCCCTGCTATGTTTGAGTGACATTGAGAATTTAATATGCATTTGTCCTTATCTCTGTGTCGCTTCTCTGTCATGGCCTCGTAGCACCGCTGTGTCGCCATATTCAAGGACAAGCAGAACAAGCCTACGGGCTTTGCACTGGGAAGTATTGAGGGTCGAGTGGCCATCCACTACATCAACCCCCCAAACCCGTGAGTGTTTTAAAATCTCTGTTTCTTACGACATGGGAGTCTTGCCTCTCAAGATTACAGGTGTTTCTACATTTCAGTGAAGTGCAAATATGTTTTACACAAGTTAAGAAGACACTGATGTTTTTTTTTTAGAGCCAAAGACAACTTCACCTTCAAGTGCCATAGATCGAATGGAACCAACACAACCACTCCACAGGACATCTACGCTGTAAGTTCACCTGTGTTTCTGAGGCAGTTAGTGTGCGATGGTGACGAAGCCTGGGATCAAACTGCCGACTTTCCGGTTAAAAGACAACCTGCTCTTGCCACTGAGCCAGTTACTTGGCAATAACGATGTGAATGCCGTCTGTCTAATGGAATAGAACAATCCTTGTGTTTCTCCCGGTTCATAGTACTGTGTATAATATTGTGTCTTTTCATTTGTCTGTTCAATCAGGTTAATGCCATCTCCTTCCATCCTGTCCACGGCACACTGGCCACCGTGGGCTCAGACGGCCGCTTCAGCTTCTGGGACAAAGACGCTCGCACCAAACTGAAGACGTCCGAGCAGCTGGACCAGCCCATCACAGCCTGCTGCTTCAACAACAACGGCAACATCTTTGCGTATGCTTCCAGTTACGACTGGTCCAAGGTAGGAAAAGTACATCCTTTAAATCAATGTTAGAAAGAGTTGTTTGATTTTATTTATTTATTTTTTTTCCATTCTGAATCCCTCAGGGCCATGAGTACTACAACCCACAGAAGAAGAACTACATCTTTCTGAGGAACGCCGCCGAGGAGCTGAAGCCTCGGAACAAGAAATGGTAAGAGCGGGGCAGCCACTGTCCGCAAACCTGGAGACCGTGGTAGCTGCGCGGTGCTGCCCCACTTCCTCTGCCCCTCTGACCCACTCTTACACATGCATGCATGGATACCACCTGGTGGACTTCGACATGTCTCACTTTTAGTCATAGGAAGCCATTTTCTGTACAGGGTGGCTGCTGCACTGAGCTGAGTGACTCGTTCTGAAGGCTTGTGTACTTGCTGCTTTATTATCGAATACACCTCAGCACCCGTTACAGTCAGGATGAAGTCTGCTTTATTTTGTCAGTAATTAGACTCTGGTGTGTGTTGGATTACAGAAATGGATTATTTCAAAATGATTTATTAAGTTAAAAAAAGATCAGGGATTCCGAATGTATGAAAGCAATCATTTAAGCTGTTGTTTATTTATTATTTCAGAGGTGTTCTGCTGTTTATTCTGTGCACAAAGGGAAGCAGTGAGAACCCTTAGAGAAGTAAACATGAAAATAAAAATCCTCCACTGTCCGACTGACTGCTCCCTCCTGTCCCTCCCTTTAGATCCATCGTGCCAAGTCGCATCTCTTGTGAGGAAATGCGGAAGACCTGCTGCTTTAGTGTGTGTATACGCTCGAGACAGACTCCTTCCTTTCCGGCAAACACCTGGACCAATGCTGTGGTGCTGTGCGTACTGTGCATGGACCAATCAGAGGGGCCAACCCGACGCGGCGTTGACGACAGCTACGTGACAATTGGCCTACAAGGTTTATCGGGGGGTTGCTCTGTTAAGTCGTTCATCTTGATGTTTCTTTTTTTTACGTTGCCCATCTCTTTGTTTTTTTACACACTTCTCCAAAGACTCTGATTCAATGTTACTCTAAGGTTTAGCCTCATAACATGAACATGGGATGTAAAATAAATAACTAAGTGCATACTTAGATGTGAAAATGTTTATTCCAAACTTGACAGAGTGAGCAGGTTTAAACATTGCCTATAATGTGTGCTGTAAAACTGTATGTTAGGGATTTACAGGAATGTAATTTGCATGCAAAGCCATGACCACTCTCCTACATATTTTAGCTGTAAGACTTCATCACTTAATCTCAATGATAAACTTAAAACAGCATCTGTGTCACAATGACCCCGTCTGTCTGTCTGTTTGCCTGTTTTAAACCAAGTTGACCAGCAGGGCGAGCATTTCCCTCATGGCTGTGTGTGTGTCTGTGTGTGAGGGGGGGGGGGTGCTCTTGAAAACACTTGTCAGAGTGGAGTGGGACAAATGAGATCAAAGCAAGACAGTGGGGTTCTTCACTCAGGTTAATTCCTTTTGACGAGGGGATACACAGCTGGAAGTGAGGGGGGGCTGTCAAGAGGATATGAATGAGGGAACAGGGGCAGCTACAAAGGCCCATGTGTGAAGATTGTACTCGTTCATGGAGAAGAAGGTGTAAATTAAATGCTGGTTTATTGAGGTCATTAGAGTGTCACCTCGATGTTAGCCTGACTCTTGGTTCTTGGCGGCAGAACTTTAAGGAGCCATGGGCGGGAAGTTTCGCCACTGTCACAGTTCACGGCTCCTCTCAGCTTTCGTAAGGCGACGCTGTACCACCACTCCAGACTCCCGGCTCCTGCTCGGTCACAGGAGGCTGCCCAGAGACTCTGAAGCGAAAGCCTATGATGATTTACTTTATTTAATGTGGCCAACCCAGTTGTAAGGCCTCTTCAGTTGCATCATTGACCCACTACTGCTGGATCTACCACTAAGTTTATCCATGTTTACGAGTAAACGCATGTACAGATAATAAGCATAACTGTAGAAGACCGATGCTCTTCTCGCATGTTCCAGTTGCTTTTATGATTGGATGTTAAAAGGAAGTTGCCAGTTTGAACCATTTAGCTGTCAACTGGGAACAAAGGCAGAGGGGACTCACCTCCGAATCAAAGACAACTTTAATGTTGCAATCACATCACAGACATGCTCTCTGTGATCTCTCTCCTGTGTCAACATTTGAGAACAACAGATTCCAACGGACTCATGAAGGAACAGTACTAAAGTACTACTATAAACATGACAAAATAGTTTTTGAAATCTTGCTTATGTAGTTTAAAATTGATCAGAGATGATATATTGTACTTTGGCTCCTTTATACAAGACTACAATTGGATCAAAAAAACTAAAGGTGCAGTGTGAACATTTGTGGGATATTTGAAATTGCCTGTTATACTACTAATCTTACCCTAACCCTAAAACATGGAGGTGAAGTATGATGTATATACATATTGAATTATGATGATGTCATCTGGATCTAGATGGTACTACTTCACTTTCAGTTCGCATGTGTTGAAATCTAATTCCGTCTTGCATTTGCTGTACATGTGCTGAGTCACGGTGACTAAGAAATGAGTAAATTGCACTTATTTGAACTGCAGCACGTTAAATGTATAAAAGGAGAATTTACATATATAGGTCAGATCATTTCTTCTTCGTGGGTTTGACACGGCTCCATGTGGTTGAGTTTGACTGTACACGATCTTCCCTTTGTGTTGCAAAAGGACAAAAGCAGGTGCAGCTCAGCGCCGGGGGGAGGCGAGCCAATCAGAGTAACCGCTGCACACGTTGGACCTGAACAGCCGCTCTGATTGGCCAAGAGTTCGGAGTGGGCGTGGTACGGCAGCAAGAGGGATATAAAATTCTCCCCGCACATTTGCAGGCGTTGTGAGAGGAGCTGCTCGGCCGGCGGAGTGATACCGACACATGTCACCAGGTTGTTTCGAACTTTTCACCCAAGTCACAGCGCGGAAGAGGGACTACAGTGTGTGTGTCTGTGCTGTGTGAGTTGAGCGAATGCCGGCTCGTTGTTAGTTGTCAAGGCGCCGAGTCGGTCGCAGAGTGTGTGTGTGTGTGTGTGTGTGTGTCTCTCTCTCTCTGTCTCGCTGTCTCTTCCGCGACCCAATGCTTCTGCATCAGTACATGAACGGAGCCCTGGAAGTCATGCATCCCACCGCGCTGCAGAAAGACACCACCTTCACCAAGATCTTCGTCGGCGGGCTGCCCTACCACACCAACGACGCCTCCCTCAGGAAGTACTTCGAGGCCTTCGGGGACATCGACGAGGCGGTTGTGATAACGGACAGACAGACCGGTAAATCCAGAGGATACGGCTTTGTAAGTCTGACACACACACGCACACACACACACACACACACACACACACACACACACAGACAGACACACTCACCACCAGCTTGTACTACAGTTAAACAAGCTAGTTATTAGCTTTAGTCACCGGCGTACGACCTCATTTCTCTGTAAAATGATGCGAATGGTGCTGACCTACCTCACCCAATCACTGACGTACGTGCTACTTGATGAAGGCAACGTATCACTAGTTGCTCTCGTTCTCAATGTGGGACAAACAAGCCAGTCATTAGCTTTATTTAAGCTAATCTAACACCCGTCTTCTATGAAATCATGCTAATGCTGCTTTGTTTAATCATGTAACCACTGACATGCAGGTCACACACACACACACACACACACACACACGAGCTTTGTTTCACAACTTATACCATTTCCTCCATTAAATGCTGCAAATCCCGTTTTGTGTTTATAAGTATTGATTACTAAGAAGTGTATCACCCTGACTGGCAGTTTACTTTAATAATCTTTACCACAAACGAGTCATTAACTTCATTCCTACACACCCCATTACTAAAAGAACACCGGATCAATACAGTTGGATTGGAAACTAACCGGAAACACTGTCGTGTTTTCATTTGTCAATTTGGACACAATAGTTGTTTATGTTTTTCGCCCCTCACCCTGAGTCAATAATGTTTATTGCAGAACACTCCACTTCCTGAACCTGTAATGTATAAGTGCCTCATGCAATCATTGACTTTCATGTCACACATTAAAGGTAATAAACCCCACAAATGCATATTTATATAAACACTACTCTCCTTCATCACCTCTATCATTTACTCTTTGCCGGGTTCTCGCCATTTCTTTCATTAACCCATTTAAAACCGGTTTCATGTCTTACGGTACCATACATACTCGTAGTATTTACCCAAATGTATTAACGGTAATACCCCTACCATGTCTTCAATACAGACATAAGCTGTTGCCCTCATTGCCATCAAAAACCCTTCATTCTCCATGACAACGGTTCCCACTTGACTTGTTATTATATATAAAAGCACTTTTTAATATGCACTCAATAGAATCATGGAGCTTGGTGTTATGCTGTGAGTTAAAGGTACGGTAACAATCCCCCCTTCCTCACTGATGTTTACACGCACAATTGCCCCCAGCGTCTCGGGTTGTTTCGCCTGGCTGCCTGTTATTTCGGCCTAATGAGGATGAGGCCTCTCACAAGTTGATGGGTAACTAAGAAGATTATATTTCAACATATGTCTGATGTCCTCACCCCCTTAAAGCTCCCGATCAACCCCCTCCCTTCGACTCCGTCACCCCTGAATAACTCTGTGTCAGGGCTTTAGAAGGTTGTGTGTGTGTGTGTGTGTGTGTGTGTGTGAGAGAGAGAGAAGAGTCAGGATACTGACCTCCTAATTCTGTCTGTATGTTTCCCATTAGGAGGTGATTTGACTATAATTTGATCACGTTGCGCTCTAAAGCCCAACTGATATGACGAAGAGCTTCGACCTATCTTAACCTTTCTGTCATCAGTATAAGAATGGGCTACAATATGTCAACATTCAATTGCAAAAATATCTAAATATTCATGAATCTGTAAACTTTGCTTTCACAGAATCAACAATTCAAATACATTTTTTTTTTCTGTTGTAGTTCCCTCTTTGTGTGTCTGTCTCTTTGTGTGTGTGCGCTGATCTGCACATCTTTCTTTCTTTATATGGTTACTCTGAAGCAGTGCAGAAGTTGACCTTGTCCACTCTGCTCTCCGTCGTAACAGGATTTAGATCAGATCTTCGCTGCCCAGCAAGAAATTCCAACATCAACACATGTGTTTTCTCCTGTTCTACAAATTGATGTTAAACTCCACTCTGATCTTATCTCTGTGAGTCTGCCGACAGGCCGGACCATCTGGAGGCCGGGATGTAAATGAAAAAGAAACATACCCTGGGTGGTTTATGGTCTGTGATCGGCCATCTGATCCCAGTTCATGGTGTAGATTGGGGGACAAAGTTTCCCACAACATTTATCGCAACCTGATCCTCAGTCACGGCTGATGTCAAATTAATGAAACGATATCCCGGACACAACACTTGTTGTTGTCTAGTGTAAATCTAATGTGGTGATTTCCCCTGTTCCTGGAAGATAATAACATCCATCCTCTCCTTTGACACAAAGAACAGAAGCGGCGCACGAAATGCAAATATTTACCCAAACTTTGCAAAGACACATCTGTACTAATGTACTGTCAGGCCAAAGAAGGACTGGAAAACTCAAATGTGTGCATGTTTACCTCATGCGGCGGAGTCGTAAGACAATTGCTGCAGGTGTTTACACAGCATCTCTTCTAATCCAAAGGAAACGCCGTCCTGTGAGTGCAGTCGCTATCAAACGGCTGCGTCTGGCAGCCGGTGTTTCAGGTTAGACAGGCTCCGGGCAATGTGGGCGCTGCTCAGTTTAAAAAAACAGTGAAACCATCAGCACTTTTTTGCGTGTTCGGCACACTTTTTTTTTTTTTTTTCAGTGGCGTGAGGCAACCTGCTCATTCTGTTTCGGAGTGTTCCAGTTGGATAGGTAGTGGGGCGAGGAGGATGAGGAGGAAGGGTGGGGTGGGGGTGGGGTTGGGGGTGGGGTCCATCCCAAAGCTGAGCGCACCTTTTTTCTAAACACACTTCAGAGGTGGATTAGTAGAACCCCACCCCCCTTAGTAGAACCCCCCCCCCCACCCCCCACAGCAGCGCTCTTTGCAGTGTAAACACCGCCTCGCTCCTTCCTGTGTTCACAACACAGGCTCTGGAGTGGGCTTTGTTCCGGATCCTTCCACTGTGCAGAAGGAGAAAGGCACTACTTTCTTGAGACATGTCCTCTTAAAACAATGCAAGCTGTGGCCTACATTCGCGGCTCGGTCCACGCTCTGAGGTGACTGAACCCTCTGAGTTGGCAGAACGCAGCACTCCAAGCAGAAGGGCTCGTCTAATGCCAGGAGGGAGTGAGGAGGGGCAGACTAATACCAATCTCCTTAATATTTTGTCACTAATTGGTTAAGCTCCTTGTTGCTCTACCCAGATCCATATTTCAGCAGCTCCGCCCATGGCCGAGTGGCAGTCAAGTGGCCTGCTGCTGCTGCTGCTGCTGCTGCTGCTGCTGCTGCTGCTGCTGTGGGCACTTTTCAAAGCTCATCATTGTGCTTTGTTTGTCGTTTCCCTTCTTCACCACACGGACAGAAACACAACAGTGGAAAGCCTGTGGGGGGAATTTTATTATAAGACCAACTGACCCGACTCTTGTTTTGTCCTGGTCCTTCTTGTTTTGTTAAATATTTGGTGCGTCATCGGCTGAGAACGCCGTGCCGCTCTGCGCTTAGTAACACGAGATGATGGTTTGTCTTGTTTCCTTTTTTATCGTGATCTGGTTGTTGATAAGTCCCGCTCTGTCGCTAGGTGACCATGACGGACCGAGGAGCTGCCGAGAGAGCGTGCAAGGATCCCAACCCCATCATCGATGGCAGGAAGGCCAATGTCAACCTGGCCTACTTGGGCGCCAAGCCTCGCAGCATACAGACAGGTGAGATATATATATATATATATATATGTGTTTACGTGTTTATGTCATTAGAATGGTTCTGCTGCCATCTTAATCAATAGCATATCTGCGAGGAGAGTGTCTCAGCCTGCCCCAAAAGTCATAAATCACCACTTCATAAATCCCCCCAAGGTTTACAACTAGTAAGATGTGTGTGACAAGCACCGGCTGCCTTCAGTGAGACGATCCATGCAGCAGATTGTTTATTAACATACTTAATAACACTCCTCGCATGCCTCTGCTCTTGTTGAATCCACATTTGGAACTGTTGTCCCATTATGTGTGGATCTGAAAGCGACTCCGGCTGCGTCTCTCTGCCCTCTGTCTATTGTTCTCCGGTCCTCCCCTGTAAATGCAAATGTGCGTCTGACAGCCGGCCTCCTGTCTTCCAGGCATATCCATCGGAGTGCAGCCCATTCACCCGGCACTCATCCAGAGGCAGTATGGGTAAGTGAGCGGGAGTGGGTGCTTGTTGTGTTCTCTTGTGTTACGCTCTGCAGGACACCACCAGCCCAGTATTTCTCTTGACAAACAGGGCCTCTGGAAAGTACATGTCAGTTTCTGTGACCATGCGCAACTCCACGAGGAGTCCGTTAGCATATTTGACTTTTGTGGGTGGGGTGGGGTTTGGGGGCGGTGGTGGAGGGGTGGGGAGGTTGGGAGATGGTTCGCGTATCTGTGATAATAGAAGAGCATTCCTGAGGTGAATGTGTGACACCGGCGTTAAACTTCTGTTGGGGGGGCTTTCGACTCGCCCACCTTGCCCGAGTGGGCTCCGACACCGAGGAGGCTTCCCAGAAGTGGCCGGTGCTGTAGAGACGGGCCGGGCGGAGTGGGAGCAGCCACGGTCTACTGGGCGGCTAATGAGCATTTGACTGCAGCAATCACTCCTTCTCCCCAGCAGCTCTGACACCAGCAGCTCTCAGACATCAGCAGCTCCCCACCAGTCATATTTGATACGCGACACCATCTCTACGTTTTATGTTGCGTAATACACCAAAGTGTCTCAATAGGCTTCGTTTTATTTTCTTTTTTTAAGCCTTAAAATGACAGTCTACTTTTTGGCATCACCAGTGAAGGAGGTTCAAGTTCCCATGTTGCGACATGTTGAATGTCACAGACTCGCTGACGATTGAGTCGTGCTTTCGTGCCCTCGTGTACGTTCACGTACATTCAGTGTCTTATCGGAAGAGGAGCTGTAATCAATAAATTCGCGCTGGATTCACAACTCTAAAATATACAACCATCAGGAGCTGCATCCTTACACAGTATCTTCACATGAGCGCAGGCGAGTTCCAGGGAAATCCCACCCGGCGGCCCACAGGGACTCAATTGGAAACATTTGGTGCTTTTTAAAGTTTGATGAAACCCAAAAATAATGCCGCCTTGCCTCAGTAAAATCCTTCGGTAAAACCTCTCATCGTCTCGGTCATGATGATGATGATGATGATGTCTCCACTCCACCGGGGACATGTCCCGCCATATTCCAGCGAGGACGCTGCATGTCCTCCTGCTCCCACAGTGAGTGTGGCTGGCACAGAAAACCCTGAGAGGCCGAGATGTGGGGCGCGCAGCGCGGCTTCGGGGCATGTGTCTGACAGGTGCTGGCTCGTATTACAGCCTTTAACACCCCCCCCCCCCCCCCCCCTTAATCTTCCGTGACCACCACCCCAGAGACTTATAAGAGTTGCACAGAGCACCTGTCTGCCATTCTCTGAGTTTTCCTCTGTATGGCGGGTGACGGACGCAGGCCTCCCTAAGATGCCAAGTGTTCCTCTCGGCCCGCGACGACCCCCCCCCCCCCCCCCCCCCCCGCCCCACCCCCCCCACCCCTCGAGAACATATGGTGTGAGGACATGTTCCGGAGTAGGATTTTGGACAGTGTAGCGGTGGTGTGTCAGTTTGGACTCGCTGGTGTGTGTGTGTGTGTGTGTGTGTGTGTGTGTGTGTGTGTGTGTGTGTGTGTGTGTGTGTGTGTGTGTGTGTGTGTGTGTGTGTGTGTGTGTGTCGGCACAGATGAGGGCCAGAGGGGATCCCAGCGGCCAAGAACATTTGTTTTTGATGGGGAGGGGAGGGGTCGTCTGTGCAGATATATCTTCCCGCACGCATCATCAGCCCCCCTCACCCCCACCCCCCCTCCCCGAAGTTCTGTCACTTTCCCACGTCGAGCCCCCCCCCCCCTTTTTTTTTACCCCCCCCAACCCT
>JAFBJT010110782.1:0-11060 GCA_016785325.1 Chascanopsetta lugubris | reverse complement strand
TCTTCCTGGGAGACCGTGCGGACGGATGCCAGAGAGTGGAGCTGAAGCAGGGATACACCTTCTTCATCCCATCGGGTGTGTTGGCATAGTTTGGAGGGAAAGATTAGACTTTTCACTGAACCGTGGTACCTGTGTGTTCGGCGCTTCAATGCTTATATGCGCTGAAATGCCCCTGAAATACCCTGTGTGTATTCGACATTTGCTCCCTTAAGGGTGGATTCATGCCGTCTACACCCCGGAGGACACGCTGGTGTTCGGAGGCAACGTCCTGCACAGCTTCAACATCCCCATGCAGCTGACTATCCATGAGATCGAGAACAGGACCAAGGTGAACCTGACTTTCACCTCCAGCAGCCACTTCGCTAAAAACCCGTATACAGAGATGGACGTAGCGTCTTTGAAGCAAATTTGGGGGCGAGTCCCCCGTTGCCGTCTCGCCAACTCCTCCCGAGAGTTCCTGGTACGTTCAAAGGCGGGGGGCGCCCGGCTGTCGGGCGAGAAGCCCCGCCCTCGAACGTGCGCCATTTCAAACGTCGATCAAATAAAAACACGGGAGAACGTGTGTGCGACCGAGACCAAAACTGAGTTTGTACCAGGCTTCAAACACGTGTCATTCACCTCGATGGGGGGTGGGGGGTGGGGGGGGGGGGGGTTCGCTCGCTTCCTTTTGGAGGCTGCCCCCAGTGGTCGCCCCCACGTCTGCAGGTTGCCCCTCTGATAAATACACGTGGTCTTCTTTGTCTCTGCTTTCAGGTTCACTCAAAGTTCCGGTTCCCCTTCTACTATGAGATGTGCTGGTACGTCCTGGAGAGATACCTGCACTGCCTGACCAAGCGCTCCTACCTCTCTGTGGAGGTCTGTAAAGACCCCCTGCTGATGGGTGAGCAGAGAATGTGGCTGTTCCGCAGATGCCCCTGAAATCCTCCACCCGTTAAGAATGGATGAGATTTCTTTCTTTTGTCCGACGGCGACTCCGACTAATTGTGTCTCGCAATGGTTGGCTCGTCTTTTTTGACTCGCATTGAAGAAGATACGTAATGTTCACAGCGATAAAGTTTTTTTTTCATTTCAATGCAAATATTCATTCTCATTTTCAATTTGATGCCTGCAACTCGTTCCAAAGGAGTTGGGAGGGGGTGTGAACTGATCGTAGTTTTCCGAAGGGGTTCCTGCGCCCACCTGGTGACATCCTTTAGAGCGATGTCTGTTTTGAATGCAGTGCCACTTGAGGGGTCAAAGGTCACAGGCATTCAACGTTGGTTCATGGCCAGAGTTTCCCTTATATTCTCTGAATCTGAGTGAAAGATGACGAAATCCCTCAATTCTTTGAAAGCGTGTGTTACCAAAAGTTGTTTTGAAACGTTTGGACTATTTGCTTACACAGTTGTTCATAAAGTGGTGAACCTCTGAACAGCTGAGCCTTTTGGGAACTCTCTTGTCACACCCCATCATCACTCTCACCGGGTTCCAATAAACCGGTTCTCCTGTGGAATGTTCCCAAAAAGTTGCTTTTTCAGCATTCCTCAACTTTTCCAGTCTTTAGTTTCCCTTTTAGTCACATTTTACACAACCTCCCAACTTCAGTGGAATTGGGCTTTGTATTTCAAGTGACTGGAGACAAACTGCGCTCAGAGTGATTTCGAAATGAAACATCTGCGTCATTTCATCCCGTCAGACACCGAGAGCCCGTCCTCCGACTCCAGGAGCCAGGACCTGAACGAGGACTCGTGCGAGACCCGCACCGGGCCGGACCGGGGCGACAGAACGGGGGGAGTCGCTCAGGATGGCCCGCGCTCTCCTGACCGCTGGAGGGGCCAACGCCTCAAGGCCATTCTAGCGGCCGACGCGGAGGACAGCTGCAACCCCGGCCCCAAAACGCCGTCCGACTCCCCGGCCTCGGAACCCCTCGGGAACTGGACCCATCTGACGGAGTTCGAGCTGAGCGGACTGAGGACGCTGGTGGAGAAACTGGAGTCGCTGCCGCAAAACAAGAAATGTGTTCCGGAGGGTATCGAGAACCCGCAAGCCCTGCTGGAGGACGTGAAGGTGCAGTATGTGTGGATGCAAAGCGCTTGTGCTGTCAGAGAGGTGCTACGTTATTCCTTTGTTCTCTGCCTAGATGATCTTGAAAGAACACGTGGACGATGACCCCAAATTAGCAATCACCGGACTTCCTGTGGTGTTCTGGCCAAAGAAAAGCGTCAAGGTGAGAACATGTCAGGTGACGTTCTTCTGACCAATCGAGTCTGATTTTGTCTGTGGAAAGTTAAAGGTGCAGTGTGTAAGATTTAGGGCGTTTTTTTATTTTTTTTTAATTTTTTGTCACGTGTAAAGATAATACAAAACAATTACATACTGACGTTTTCATGAATTGATTATCTCCTAAATGTTGAATTTTTTTCTCTATTACCCTTAGACGAGCCCATTATTGTCTATTTACATGAGGAGCCAGCACATAGGGCCTTTTTTTGGGGGATTCAAACTTGTGGCCTTTGCTTTCAGAGGCCACTGCTCGAACCACTGGGACGCTGTCGTCCCTCTTCAGCTTATAAAGAAATAACATTTTCGAGTTCAATTTTCAGAAGCCTCTCTTTCAGGAAAGCGAGGTTTGATTCATGCTCATATTTCAAGTCAGGCTCGTTAAAGCGCCAGTGACAAATCCAAAGGAATCACCGTCAACTCAGAAAACTGGGATATTAGCAACGCGAGCCAATGAACTGAGCAGAATAAGTATACACCTGCTTTTTCCACATATGAATTAGACCATTTTGTCAAACAGTGAATAGTCTAAATTGAGGCAAGATATAAAATCATTACATTACATTTTATTTGTTGCAAATGTATTTATTCAGAGTGACTAAAGAATTACAGTCAATATCGTAAAGTTCTACATGTGGCACATTTGGACTCTTTATTATTATCGCTTTATTCACTTGTACAGTCGATTTTATATAAAGAGGAATTTTTTTTCAAAAACATGTTTTTACACACACAGAACGAGACACACATCAAAGCAAACAACTGAACATCAAACAGCAGAATTGTATTTAAAGGAATCTCGACGACTATTCTCAGATTTCCCAAACAGAACTGAGGTGAAAAATCAAAGCCTTTCTCAGATCAAACGAGGTTTGAGTCTATGTTCTCTCTCTGTGTAGAGAGCACTGACAGTGTCAGTCAACAGGAGGAGGATGGGATGTGTTGGACCCCCTCTTATTACCCATCGGCCCCCCCCCAAAGGCCAGCTGCCGGTCGGGGGCTCTCTTTGTGTTTGCCTCCTGTAATGAGATGCCATCTGGCTCCACTGCTCTCCTCTCCCCAATATGACAAGACTGCTGCTACATTTTCCTCTTCCCCTGGAAAGGGGCGGACCCCCCCCCCCCCCCCCCCCCCCCCCCCCCCCCACCCCCCCCCCACCCCCCTCAGTAAATATTCTGATGCACCGCAGCCTCCCATTGGCTCCCGTCCCTCTGTGCACCCCTCCTCTTTCACTGGGAGCTGATTCGTATTAATGAGGCAGGCTCGCCTGAGTCTCCTGCATCTGCTGGTGGTATTGTGGAGCTCGTGGAGCGTTGGGGAGGGAGGGCTGTCGGCCAGGCAGCAGCAGCAGCAGCAGCAGCAGCAGCAGCAGCAGCAGCAGGAGGAGGAGGAGGAGACTGTGAGGTGGACGGTGTGTGAAAAGCAGCCATGGCCATGTCGCTGAGCGCTGACGATGAGGACTACGACTCCGACTCGGAGCAGGTTAGCGCATCGCAGCCCCGCAGGCAGGTGGAGGAATGCTGGTGAGGGACGGAGCAGCGAGAAGCCTCGCAGGGCAGCGAGGAGATGGAGCTACCTGGAGAGACAGGAAGTCACCCTCACTGCTCCGTCCTTGATTTAGATTTTCTTTCTTCTTCTTTTTTTAAATTTGTTTTTATTTTTATTTTGTACATTTCCAGTCCTCTGCTCTTTTCATTAGTGTGTGTGTGTGTGTGCGTGCGTGCATGCTTGTGTGTTTTTGTCCAGCAAATCCTGCGATAGGAGAAGGGCTGTTTATACAGATCAGAGCCTCAGGGCTGCTATTGGTTGTTTGAAAGGAGAGAGGCCAACGGATGGAAATTGACACGGACGACGTTTTAAAGACGGAGGTGGATGATGAAGGTTCAAATTCAGCTCGTTTGCGCCTCGGCGCTCGCCGCCGCTCTTCTCGCCAGTGATCTTGCAGGGTGTCAATGTCAGGCTGCTGCGAGCCGCCGTCAGGTGCTGACACAGCAACAAACGCGTGCTCTTTATTTAACCGCGTCGCCGACTTCACCCTGACACCACACAGCCTTTCATGCCCGTCCGCTTTTGAATTGCAAAACAAATCTTGAGTTTTTGTCATGTGTTTATGTTTTCATTTGGATTGGTTCCAGTTGGGTCAGTTCACGTCGTCCCCGTGTCACAGTTCAGTTGAGGAATGTAAGAAATCCACAACAGGAAGATGAAGTTTTGACGTTATGTTGCCCAAAATCCAAGCAAGTAGCACGTGCTGTATTATTTTTTTTTTTTTTTGTCATCTAGATATGAAGCTATGTTTACTCTAAAGGTTTTTTTTTTTTAAACTCAGGGCTGCAACAACTATTTTGATAATGAATGAATCAATAATATGTTTTGATTAAATAGATAAACTTACAATAGCTACTTTTTAAAGTATTCTTAGACAACGCTCCCCCCACAGTGTCTGTTTTTGCAGTGGAAAGAGTGCAAAAGTATTATTTTGAAATGACTCCTTATTCCTCTTCTTCAGCTTCTCTGCTGGGTGGTACCCGGGTGCATTAGCGCCACCTGCTGGCTCAGATTGGCCGCTCGACTGCCCTCACAGCAGGAGACGTGTGGCGCTTCATTACCAAACTGTTGTGCAACTATTGTGATAATGGATAAAAATGGTTTGAAGTGATTGATTCATGTTTTTACTCTCTAGGAAATTCTGCTTTGGAGTTTCTCATGTTTCCCCGTTTTTGTTCTTGATTTGTAAAACTGGGGTTTTACATTTTCTGCGTTCGACCAATCGCACATTTAAGCTTCTTTTACAACATATAGTGTATCGCCTTTAAAACGTACCAAGAATCGAATCCCTAATCAGCCCAATTAGAGAAGTTTGGCCTGGCGCGAGTATGTATTCCGCCCGGATACAAACATTGAGTTCTGTTGTTTTCTGAACGCTGTCTTCGGTGTGATGTCATCGTAAACGTACGGGGGCTGATTTCTGCTGCTCCGAGCTTCAGTAAGAGAACGATGTGGCAGAAACACCTTCAGAGGGATGTGACTTAAAGGTGCAGCCTGTAAGATGTGGCGACCTCTAGAGGTGAAGTTGCACGTTGTATCCATCGCCTCACCCTCACTCCCTTCTGAACCAATGGTCGACTTCAGTTGTCATTCAAACTCAATAGATGTTTAGTGCGTGCACTTTTACCACTGTAAAAACATGGTGGCCCCCGTGGAGAGGACCCCCTCCTCATGTAAATATACATTAGTGGGCTCAATTAAGGTGAATGGAAAAAAATAAAACATTTAGGGGGTTATAGATTAATGAACTCAACCAAAATCGTACACTCTGCGCCTTTGAAAGTGAGAGGTCTTTCATTCCGTCAGAGGGGTCTCTGCTTAAGTGATCACCCTCTGCAGCTTGTGGGGGGGGGGGATGTTGGGGCACAATAAGTCCAGCTGTCGGAAGTCTGTTCTCCCTCTTTGTCATTTCCGATACAAACCTCACACTTCAGCTCAAATGACAGGTGTAGTCACGACGACACACGCTCTGGTTGACTCATCTGCGACTTGGATTCCAGCGTTAACCCTCCAGAACAGTCTAGTACATAGCTTTACAAGCCCCCAGCGCTGCCCCCCCTCCCCCCTCCCATCCATGTCCCACTAATCCCATCTGGTAGCCACATATCAGGCTGCCCGTGCCAGTCCTATTTCATGCTAGAATAAATGATTGTAATGTGGCTTAAAAGGGAATCGGCTGTGCTCTTTCTGTCAGAGGGTCTCATTACACTTCTTATTGGTTACAAGTCTGTGTGTCATAGACTGTTCTGTCAGGGAATGGGATGTGGCTGTTGCTATGCTGACACAGGAGAATCTGCTCTGCCCATGTTACTGAAGAAATCTGATCTTCATCTCCAAGCGCTGCGGGATCCTCTGTATTTATTCGCTCACCGCCTCACGTTCCCTCGCCTGCCGTCGGACGCAAGGTGTTTCGACCGTGAGGTTCTTGTGGTGAAGATTCCGTGTTGCGGTGGAGAGGAGGAGGCAAAAATAGAAAACTCAAAAGCAGCGATGCTTCAAAAGCGTCTAATCTCCATTAGCCGCTTCTGTGAAATGGAGCGTGTTCAAGGTGCGCTGTTATAAATCTGCCTGCACGGCCCCCCAACACACAATAATGGGGTCCTGGTGATCCATGTGAGAAACGCAGCCGTAAGTGCAGCTTCTCTTTGAAGTAGAAATGTGCAAGCGAGTGAAGTGCTAAATCTGGAAGACGCCTCTGGGGACGTTTCTTGATGTGTTTTTTTTTCTCGCTTTAACCGGAATCCATGAATAACCTGTTTATGCAGTGTTTTTATCAGCACTGTGTGGAACTGAAGATATGTTTCATCTGCGAATTCCTTTTATATGTGTTTGTTTGTGGAAGTGTTGACCCTGAATGACAAAGAGCAGGAACACCACACATCGTCTGAATTTTAAGGTCCAGTGTTTAACATTGGAATTCTTACGAGATGATGATTTCAGTTTCTGTGGCCAGAAATAGAAAATAGAATAATTATACAAAATATTTAATCTATAAGTAATCGCTTGAATGTATGAATTGATTTCATGATGCTATAGTGAGCCTTGTTGCTCCATCATTTTCACAGTGCGTTTAGTTGAACTGCTTCATAGAGCCTTACACATTTGGAATTCATCTTAAAGGTGCAGTGTGTAAGATTTGTGTCAATTTGATCACTTCTATTGGTTGGGGAAAAATATTACAAAAAAATTACATACCAACATTTTCATGAATAGATTTGCACCTAGATATAGATATATTTTTTTTTACCTGATCCTTAAATGACTTTATGTACATGAGGAGTACAGTGGCCCACAGTGAACATATTAAACATACTTTGAGTTTTAACAACAACTGAAATGCTGAGTTCACCACTAGATCTCCCCGACTCTTACACTTCGCACCTTTGATAAATTGCTTAAAGAAATCTTTGCGTGTTTTTGAAAAAGCCCCATGTGGCGATTATTTGGAAAAAAAATTCGTACCCCAATTTGATACATTCCTGCAACAGCACATCCTTCCACCAAGCTGCAAGGAAAACTGCTGCAGTTTGTGCTCGTGCTTTTTCAAAGCAACACAAATCTAAACAGAATTGCTCACTGACTTTTAAATGTTAGGGTTGGGGGTGGGGGGGTCGGGGGGGGGGGTTGCAAAATAAGGACCCCCACAGCCCCAATCAGGGAACCGCTTTGAGTCAGCATCACATCTGGTTGTGCTCTTTGGGCCGGTTGACCATCGCAGCCTCTTGACATTGTATCCCTCTCATCCCGTCAGCCGCGGCCCCCCAATCGGCTGAAACCTAAGATGGCAGCCTCCCCCGCCTCAGCAGTCAAGCTGTCAGCCAGTCGGGGGACGTCTGGTGCCAGGAGGAGACGCACCCGCTGTCGGAAATGTGAGGCCTGCCTGCGCACCGAGTGCGGCGAGTGCCACTTCTGCAAAGACATGAAGAAGTTCGGGGGGCCGGGACGCATGAAGCAGTCCTGCATCATGAGGCAGTGCATCGCAGTAAGTACCCTGCTCGTGCGCCGGCTCGGGGGGAAAAGAAAAGCCCACGCCATTGGTGCCGAAAGATAGTTCGAGAGAGCGGCGATAATCCGTAATCTCATTGGCTCCGTAAAGACGAGCCAGGATCAATTCAAATGTTGGACCAGCTGAGAATGAGTCCAAACCTTTACCCGGCGTTATCGGTGTATGACTCGTATACGTGAAATACCACGTGTCGCCCCTGGAAGTGTGTGGATGGGTGATGCGGGTGAACAGACATGGAGGTGATGGAAATCTTTTAAAGGTGCAGTGTGTAAGATTTGTCTCTTTTTTTGGTCACTTTGAAAAATATTGCAAAACAATTGCATACTGATATCTTTCTGAATTTATGATAACCTAAACGTCCCCCCTCCCCCCTCACCCATTCATTCAGCATTCATGTAAATTTGCACGAGGAGCGGGGTCCTTTCTACGGGGGCCACCGTGTTTTTAGAGTAACCCCGTGGACGTACAACTGAAGTCCACCCCAGGTTGTCCAGCGTGCGCGAAAGGTCAAGGGTGAGGTGACGGAGACAACATGCAGCTTCCCTTGTCACCAAATCGTACACACTGCACCTTTAAGTGAAAAAAAAAAAAAACCCTCTCTCGACGTTTGTAGCTCCTCTCCAGGTTTGATGGGTTGTTGAAGTGTGTGTCGGGCTTTTGTTACACTCGCGGACCACCAAGAGGGGGCAGATAGCGCGATGATAGATGGGCCGTGCAGCGTGGCAGAGGATTTCAGCACCATGGACAGAGACGCTCGGGAGGAGGACCGGGTTTGGTCGGACGAGTCGATGAGCCTCAATCCAACGAGTGACGAGTTGCATCTGTCCTCGGAAACGACACAAAATCTTAGAATTCTCGTCATTTTCGTCACTTCCATCGATACAGACAAATATTTGATGATAATCTTCCTGTATTTTTTTCCCCTTGACCCTTGAAAGAGCCCGTTAATGTATATTTACATGAGGAGTGGGTTCTCTCTACGTGGGCCGTGTGTGTGTCTTGTGTGTGTGTGTGTGTGTGTGTGTGTGTTGATAGGAGCTGTGGCGTTTATATAAAAAACATGTTGTCCTGGGACGACCCCCCCCCCCATGTCAACCAGATCCATGTTCTTTTCTAAATATTGGCTATTTCCACGTTTTAAAGAATAAAACCTAAAAAACAAATTGTAAAGATATCACATGGATGTTAACACGATGTAACTGTGTCATCAAAGAAAACAATTTAAAACTCGTCAAGCCTTTGAAACTACACGAACAGATCTTTGAACCTCACAAATACAGCGAGGCATTTTCATTTTAGAAGCAAAGGCGACTGGAAACGGTCAACTTTTGAAATTGGAACTTTTATTTTGAAGGCGAAGGAAAGGGGGGCGCGGCCAGAGCGGAAGCTCCAGGCCGCAGCTGGACAATGAAGGGTTCCACGCGTTGACGTTGACGTTGATGTTGATGTTGACGTTGATGTTGACGTTGACGTTGACGTTGACGTTGACGTTGATGTTGACGTTGACGTTGACGTTGACGTTGACGTTGACGTTGACGTTGACGTTGACGTTGACGTTGACGTGGACGTTGACGTTGACGTGGACGTTGACGTTGACGTCCCTGTGCTCCTCCCTCAGCCCGTCTTGCCGCACACAGCCGTGTGTGTGGTGTGTGGGGAGGCAGGGAAGGAGGACACCGTGGAGGAGGAGGAGGAGAAGTTCAACCTCATGCTCATGGAGTGCTCCATCTGCAACGAGATCGTCCACCCCCACTGTCTCAAGGTGACTTGCCCGGTGTCCACCCATCGACGTCATAGCCCCCCCCCCCCCCCCCCCCCCCCCAGTAACCGAACTCTCGTTATGTCCGTCCTCCAGGTGAAAGACTCGAACGGAGTGGTGAATGACGAGCTGCCAAACTGCTGGGAGTGTCCGAAGTGCAACCACGCAGGGAAAACAGGGAAAGTAAGCATCTGTGTGGATGTCCTTTTTTTTTTTTTTTTTTTAAAGGTGCAGTGCGTACGATTCCGATCATTTTGCTCACCTCTCAAAGATGTTACGAAACAGTTGCATACTGACATTTTCACGAATTCACAATCACCGAAATGCTTTTTTCCATTTCCCTTAAATGAGCCCATTCATGTATGTTTGCGTGAGGAGCGGGTCTTCCCCAGGGGGGCCGCCATGTTTAGTCCACCACAGGCTCTGCTCAGACAGGTGAGGGTGAGGTGATGCCACTTCACCTCTAGATGTCCCCAAATCGTACTCACGGCACCTTTTTCATGAGTCTGAACTTGGGAATCTCTGGACTGGTCAAATAAAGTGTCGCTCTCTTTGTTTCCAACTTTCTGGCGTCAAAGCAAAAAAGGGGCCCGGGCTTCAAATATGCGTCGAACCTGCCGGGGTCGCTGCTCAAGGAGCCGCGCCTTCTTCCGCATGTGAAGGAGGAGCCGGACTCTGCCATGGTGGCCACCGTCACCGCCACCGCGCTGATGACCACGCCCACTCTGAAGAGGAAGGCGGAGCGGGAGGAGGTTCCCAAGAGGAGAGAGGAGGAGCCTCCGAGAAAACGACTGCCCCTGCTGTCGCTGGACGCTTCGCCCCGCCCGAGGTTCGAGGACAATCCGCTCAGGAAGAAGAGGAAACTGTTTGACACCAACGATGAGCCCATCTTTGTGAAAAAGAAGGTAACGCGCTCATCTTCGGTACCCCCCCCCCCCCCCCCCCCCCCCCCCCCCCCCCCCCCCTAACGCGCTCATCTTCGGTCCCCCCCCCCCCCCCCCCCCCCCGAGTCGAGTACGAGCCGCACTGTTTTAAACGCGAAGCTCATGTTGACGACTCACGGAAAAGGGTCTAAGTTTAAAGTTTATTTTGCACTCTTACTTGTCTTTTATACTATTTTTCATCTTTTGTTCTGTGCCCCTCTTCACACGCCTCCTCCCACCATTTCGAACCCCTTTTACATCATGAGCCCCCCCCCCCCCCCCCCCCCCCCCCCCCCCCCCCCCCCTCCCCCTCTTTCNNCATGGGCCCCCCCCCCCCCGCCGACATCAGCCAATTTAAACATTTTGTAAATTCTCGAGTCAACCTTGAGGTAACCTTCTTTTCTTTCATCATATCTTATAGTTTTCTACGGGCGTCAGGTCAAGTCTTTACTTGTCAGGTTGAATCCGTCTTGCAGTTGTCTGAAGGAATCGCAAGACTTCCCCTTCAAACATCTGCTTTATCATCACAAGCCCCCCCCCCCCCCCCCCCCCCCCCCCCCCCCCC
>JAFBJT010110781.1:0-11857 GCA_016785325.1 Chascanopsetta lugubris | reverse complement strand
GGAAAGCAGCCTAAGTCTTCCTTGTCTGCAGAAGATTAGCCTGTGTGAGAAGGATTAGGGCAAGTGTGTGTGTTCATGTGTGTGTGTGTGTACAGTAGGATGGTGGTGTCTGGCAGTGGGTTGGTTTGTGACGGGTGTGTAAATAACTCCCTGTTCTGTCTTACTACAGCCAAAGACCCCAACATGTCACCCCAGCTGGACCCCTTCCCCACGGGTCTCACAGATTACGCTGAGCTCCCCACTTTGATTGGCTTCCTTTGCCCGTTTCTGTTTGCTTGGATTGTTTTCAACAGCCCCCTCTGGTGTTTCCACAGAATGAAGAACTGGATAAGAAGTACGCTGGCCTTTTGGAAAAGAAATGGACCTCAGTCATCAGATTACAAAAGAAGGTTTGTCGGGCCCTTTCCTCCTCAAAGAATGCTTGTGGGGATTATAGTCTTGTGGATGGTTCATGACATTATGCTGAATCCACTGTTATTACTGTACAAAGCGTACCAAGTAAAGCATTAACGTTACTGTTTTTAACAGAAAGTATTACACATATAATCACACCAGCTAAAAGAACCCCTTTATTTTCTCACTGCTGTTGCCTGTGCAGCATTTTGTACTTTTTATTTCTCACTGCTCCCTGTGCCCTCTGGGCAGGTGATGGAGCTTGAATCCAAACTGAATGAAGCTAAAGAGGAGATCACCCTGGGAGGACCTGTCAGTCAAAAACGTGACCCCAAAGAGTGGATCCCACGCCCCCCTGAAAGGTACGCGCTGAGCGGGCACCGCAGTCCGGTCACCCGGGTCATCTTCCACCCAGTCTTCAGCGTAATGGTGTCAGCCTCTGAGGATGCTACAATAAAGGTGAGTGCTGGTTTATGAATGGACAATGTGCTTTTCTTATTTTTGTATGATCTTAAATGTTATTCACATCTGAGTTGAGGGATTCTGGGTTTCCCCCCAAAAAAGCTTAGGCAGGTGATTTTACGCATTAGTTTGCAAATAAGTGAAATGGGGCTGAGCTTCTTTCCGTGTGATTACATTTCCCTAATCTGTTACTGTTTGTTTGATTCTATTTCATAACCTTCCACCGTGCTTACTTTATATACACGTTTTTATACACCACAGTAGAAGTGGAAGTATGAAAACTCAAAAGGTCTCATGATGAGTTTGAAATGTCTCAATGAAAAGCAGCAGTTTTAAGATGTTATTCATTGTAGAAATGTAATTACACATTGGAAGCATCAGTAAGAAAAATTGGCTTTGGCAGTGATCAGGAATGCGGATAATATTATTTTTTGTCTATTTCTGCATCCGATTCTAATATATTCCCAAGCTGTCGTCTGTCATCTGATTTGTTAATAGACATAAGGACATTACTGGTGTCACCCTGAGGTCACATTCTGCCGTTATAGTCTGTGGAGTTCGTTGTAGTATTTTGTCATCATTGTCATATGACGCAAATTTATACTAATCTATTATCTGTGTTTCCATGGTGCAGTATACACAGTACTAATCTTAGTGTATTAGATAATCATTGAGAGAAATTTCAAACAATACTGCACACACTGGTTTGAAATGTAGATTTAAAAGCTGTCACTTTCAGAGTTAACTGTAAGAGACTAACTGCAGATTGTTGATGTCTGTGCTCTGCAGAATATTTGTAACTATCTTGGTGCCAACGTGGTCGCAGCTTGTGTTCACACTGTTGAGGGCTGCTCCATCCTCCTCTTCCTCCTCTCCTTTAGAGATGCTTCGTTGTGTTTCCCTAAATTTCCTCTATAAACTCTCTGGTCCGTCTCTGGGTTATATTAACACCTGTGTCTCTCCCTCGATTCACTGTACAATGCCAACACTGCTGAGCTGTTTGTTCTCTCTATATTATTCATGAGACAGAAAAGAGACACTTATTCATCTCTTCCTCTGCTCCACCCACACAGCAGGGACCCCCTTTCTGCAACCTCACACCTTCCCTCCTCCATCAGCACCCCACCCCGCCCAGTACCCTGCCTCATTTATCTTCCACTTAAAGCTTCAGCTGCCCCACCATGATGCCTCACCATCAGAGAATCCATCCCTCAGGAAGAGGAGGTGGAGGGGGCAGGCCTGGGCCTGAATTAAAAATTCAGCCCTGCTTCCTTGCACCTTGCTCCTGGCTCACTCGTCTGTCTGCGGCGTGGAGTCACCCCCTGTGTCCTACTTTCCCTGCTCCTCAACAGCTCTTAAATTTTTAACTGGGGAGTCGTCTTCATGCTGGAAAACACATTGAAGAGCTGCTTGGCTTCCTTTATCGTGCCAGTCCCAGTCCCAGTCATAGTCAAATTAGATATTTCATTTCATGTCATGAAGTCAGTCTGACTGTGTTCATGTCCCTCCGTAGATGTTTAGATTGGAGCTGAAAAGGTTAATTGATTATACAAAATTGCCAAATGTTTTTTGGTTCCACCCTCTGCCATGTGATGGTGTTTCTTTCTTATTCCTGACATTAAATTTAATGTCATTTAAATAGCCTCTTAAATGTATTACATCTCTGAACAGCAGGACCTTCCCTGCACAGAGCAGTGCTGACTTGGACATGGTTTATTTTAAATATGGCTTTAGCTGTTTAGTGTCAATTTACCTAATTGTTACTTAGTATTTCTATTACTTTTGTTCTAGGAGTGACAATTATATTTTTCTCTTGAGCTGTTTGCTTAAGCTTTTAATTCACTGTAGAAACATATGAAGTTTACAGGTTGTCTTGAATGATGTCATATACTGCTCTAGCTGTGTACTGGAAGTAGTAGTGCTTGTACAGAATGTGTAAAAAAGCATACATTTGCATTGATTCTCTCTTTGATGCGTGTCTATACACACACTTGACCATCTGTCTGAAGCTTGTTGGAGGGGAGGCAGAGGGACCAGGGGCAAGGACCGGAGAAGATGGGCTTCTCCTGTCACTGTCTGCCCAAAATCACCACTCCTAGGGAGGAACCACGGAGGGTTGATCCCTTTGTGACAAACCGTCTGCCTGAGAGGCAGAGACAGCAGCTTTCTGAGGCTGTGAATCAGACTCACTCCTGTTCACTCCACATACTGTCTGTCCTCCATCTGGTTTCACTCTACTCGGCACAATTAACATATTTAACTAAACCCTGATTGGCAACTTGGCACATGTATTCCTCCCACTAGAAACCAGTGCATAGAGGAATCTGAGACTCGGTTTGTACACAGTGTGTGAGGCCTGTGTCAGCTCTCAGGACCTATGTTATGGCAGCTACTGTAATAGTTCTGTCCTGGCTGTGTGTCAGCAGTGACACATGCATTCTGTGTCCTCAGTGTGTTGTGTTCTCAGGGCAACTCGGCTGAGACATGACGTGACCTGGGGTCACAGAAGATGTGACATACAGGGGCTGGAAAAGGATTCATGTAAAATTAACGTCACATGTTTCATTGATTATGGAGTGTGCGCGCGTGTCTTTCAGCAAAACATAATATATGGATATGATTTGTCTCCCCCAGGTTTGGGACTATGAGACCGGAGATTTTGAGCGCACACTGAAAGGCCACACAGATTCCGTGCAGGACATCTCCTTTGACCTCACAGGGAAACATCTCGTATCCTGCTCTGCTGACATGACCATCAAGCTGTGGGACTTCCAGAGCTTTGAGTGCATCAGGACTATGCATGGTAAAAGGATTAAATGCTTCATGTTTTCAGTGAAATCCAACCATGCACTGAACTGGTGTGACATTCACATGTTTTCATCATCGTGAACAAGTCCTACCATGGTTTCCTCATCATATAAAAGTAGCATGTGACTGTGCAGGGCTCAGGTGGTGTGAACACTCCTCATTATCACATCTGATTCTGCTCATACGTCCCAGTTTATCCACAACTCGCTGAACCCCCCTGAGATTCATGACTAGCTCTGGCAAGTGGACTGAAGAGCACCCTGCTGTGTTTAATCAGGGCACTTCCACTGAAATCACAGTAGATCATTTCCGCTATTTAAATATTAAAGAATTAATAAACCTATCTACACTCTTTCTTATCAGGTGAAAGCTTTGAAATTAGCACATATCCTCATTTACCGGCAACAGTGTTATACACCCTTTAGTGTTTACTTACTGTTGTTTTCATCGGTTTAGCAGCTTAGATTTGGCACAGTGCTGTTAATTAACCATCTCATTCTCAGTGGAAGAGCAATGACCTCAGTAAACTGGCTTTTATTTAATTAGCCATTTACAACCAAACTTTTTGATTGTGGATCTGTTTGTAGTTACATCCTGAATTTTGAATGTGACTGATAATCTGAAGCACAGGAGACGAAATGGACCAAGACTGATATGACATAATTACATCAGCTCTTGTTTACTGTGTTGTGTTGGCTGTGTCACTCAGTAAATGTGAATAACAGTCTGAAATCGTATTTTGTGTTTTCAGGACATGACCACAATGTGTCGTCTGTAGCCATCATGCCCAATGGAGATCACATTGTTTCTGCCTCCAGGGACAAAACCATTAAAATGTGGGAGGTGGCTACTGGGTATGTAGAATCCAAAAACAATCCTCAGACCCACTGTTTTGTTTTTAAGGCTGCTGATGATGTGTCTCATGAATCACATCTCCTCTGACATCTCCTCCTGTTGCCTTCTAGCTACTGTGTGAAAACCTTCACCGGCCACAGGGAGTGGGTCCGCATGGTGCGGCCCAACCAGGATGGCACACTGATCGCCAGCTGTTCTAATGACCAGACGGTACGCGTTTGGGTCGTGGCCTCAAAAGAGTGTAAGGCTGAACTCCGGGAGCATGAACATGTGGTGGAGTGTATCTCCTGGGCACCGGAGAGCGCCCACCCTACCATCCTGGATGCCACAGGCTCCGAGGTAAACAAGTGACATTTTTAACATTGGGTCCTGGAAGCTTTGATGCAAAGTTCCATCTCACTTAGTTTAATTTCTAATATAACATAGATCTTGGTTTTTAAGTATTTAACTGGTTAGATTGTATTGAATGTTTATGTTTTCACTGCTGCCTCTCACACCCTCATCTCATGTTACTCTGCCACTTCACTTATGAACCAGAGAAGCAAACATTTCGATTTGATGTGTTTGCTCATTCACTCTATTAGATGATACAGAACATGTTCTCTCTCTCCACACGCCTGGCTCTGTCACTTTCATACGTCACTGCTCAGATGGGCAGCCACGTGAACACACTGACTTCAAGTGTGTGTACACACAAAACCAAATATCAGCATGGCCTAGAGTCAACCCATGCACCCTCCTCATGCCTTGTGACCTTGTGTGTCCAATTGTTGCTTTTATCAGATTAAAACAATGTTTCCCTCACAGCTCTTATCCTACTCTAACCTGTGCAGAGATGACACTAATGTTTTATGGATTGTTGATTATTTCCTGCTTTGCTTATTGAGACTCAAAAGACACTCGGAATAAGATGGGATGTACATACGCACGTGAATATCGATGTACGTGAATCAATATATCAAACATGATTAATTCAGTCATTCTAAATGACATATTAGTGTTTGTTTGAACAAGTAGATATTACTGATTGTCTTCAAATGAGGCAAAATAGTAATTCGTATCAGTTCTGTATCATCATAGTTTCTTTTCTTCTCTCAGATTAAGAAAAGTGGTAAACCAGGTCCCTTCCTGTTGTCTGGCTCCAGAGACAAGACCATCAAGATGTGGGATGTTAGCATTGGGATGTGCCTTATGACACTGGTGAGGCTTGTTACAATTTGTGCTCTTATTCATCCATATATTCACTCACGAGGGCTTTCATTATACCTAACAGTATCTGTCTGTCTCATAGGTCGGCCATGATAACTGGGTGCGAGGGATCCTCTTCCACCCTGGAGGCAAGTTCATTGTGACCTGTGCGGACGACAAGACCTTAAGGATCTGGGACTACAAGAACAAACGCTGCATGAAGACCCTGTGTGCCCACGAACACTTTGTTACCTCTCTGGGTAAGAAGCTGCTTCACTCCTTTTCTCTGATCTCATGCTATAGACCAGTTGAATGAATTGGCCGTGTCACATTAATGTTTCAGTGAATTTCATCACCAGCACAGTTTACGTCCTCTCTCTCTGGATCAGTTGTGATGATAACTCTTCTTCGTTCCCCCTGCAGATTTCCATAAGGCTGCTCCGTACGTCGTCACCGGGAGCGTAGATCAAACAGTAAAAGTGTGGGAGTGCCGCTGATCTGGACCTCGGAGGATTGGACCATCACCCCAATTACCCAGGCGCACCTCTGGATTCCACCCTCCCTCTCCTGCCACCCCCCCCCCCCCCCCACCCCTCTACCCCTCCTCTACCCCTCTACCCCTCACCCCCACATCATCATCATCATCATCATCTCCTTCGGCTGCACTTACACCATGGTCCTTTACCCATCGTGCTCTCTGGTCCAATAACTTTTGTCCCTCTTTGTAAATTATTCCTGGATGTAGATCGAGCTATTAAATGTTACACAACAAAGTATTCTTGCATGGTAATCCAAAATTGTATACTGTAAATTTACATAACGTTGACTAGAAATACCATAGGTTTAACACGAGGCTGTCCGTCTGTCACGCAGCCTCACCAAGCAACTGAAGGCAAATCTGTCTGACTGGGTGTAAAATGTAGGGCACTAAAAACCAATAATTTAAGAAATGACAGTGTCTTTATGTGTAAGATTTATTTTTGTCTATTTTTTTATTTAGGATTCATTTCTCTGTTATTTCTCTCCTTCACTGTCGTAGTCTGTCGGTGCCTAGCTTGGTGAACTGTGGGAGAGATGATGATGAGGCAGGAGAAGAAGAAGATGCGATTGTCTGTGGGGCTTTGTTATTGAAATAATCTGTAGCTTTATAACGTCACTTCTCAAGTATGCATACCATTTCTCTTTATGTGGAACTAGGTAATATTTTAATGGCTGTGTATATACGGATACTTCAAACTTGTTGTAGGACTTCGGTGGGTTTCAAAGCAGCGTTGTACCGTTGTCGCGACAACAAACAAACTTCTGCTGGGCTGAAGAGAAACAATCTGAGCGCAGAGAGAAAAGTTGTAAAAACGCCACAAACAATGACACGAGCGTGTTTGTGTTATTTATCCTCGCTGAGTCACAGCAGCACCTCAACACATCTGTGTGATCTCAAGCACCTGAGGTGTCTCCTCCACTTGATGATCCTAAGCCCTGTGTCAGCTGTCAGTCTCCTGACCTGTCTGTCTGACCCGTCTGTCTGACCTGCATCAGTGGAGGTAAATGTACAATAGGAATTATGTAAAGCTCAGTTTACCCACAATGCATCGGAAAGCCACAGAACTGCTTTAGATGTAACAGGAGGAGGAGTCAAAGTGATGCCCCCTGTGTTTTATATTTGGGATGTGCACAGAACCCTTCATGTCTGAGGGGTTAAACACAAGTTCCACAGATCTAAAATGGTTTTGAGTGATAAAGAACATCAGTTTTCTGTGAAAATATGAATTGTACATTTAGCTAGGTCATGAGAAATGTAGTTGTATTATGGCACTAAAGGATGAACTAGATGGGAACGTAGGGTTAGAGATGTGTTGAGGCTCTGATACTGAGCCGGGTTTGAGAGGAGGAGACTAGAGGATCTGTTAAACTGAAAGACTGGAACATGAACCAGGACGTTCTGTCCAAACAACCATTCCTCTCAAAACAAAGCAGCATCGTGCTCGTGGTGACTCGTTTATCTTGCACATCCTGTTTTCTCTCAACCTTTGATCCTTTTTAAAAAACAATCAAAGAGGAAATTCCTAAACGGATTCCCGATTAGCCGTTTCATTCCAACGCCGTTCTGGGCAAATAAAGAATTCCACTGCTTGGACTGATCGTAGCTTTGTTTGGCCGCGTGTTCCTCTTCCTGTGTGTGGTGGATGTGATGATCTGCTGCTCAGGCTCCCACTGTGAGCCCACTGTGAGTTGTTGACGTGGCGGTGCTGCATGTGAACCAGCAGCAGAGCTGTCAGAACACTGAGATGTTGGACAAGAAAATGATTGGATTTAATGGCTTATTTGCTTTTTTAGAGCAGAATGAAAATGTATACAAACTTAAACCTCTATTAGGCATGTCATGGGTCTTCATTGTTTACATGGCAAAGAAACCGCTTTTATTATTGACTTGATCAGGTTTAGAGAAGTGGTGGGAGCTTGTGGAGTAGAATTAAAATAGAATTAAATTAAATAGAAATATTTTTGGGGTGTTAATTAAACTTTACCGTAACAGATATGGCTTAATATCACTTTCTAAGTGTGCTGTAAATGCTGTGTCTGTTTATCAGCATCAGCTTATAGTGAAACCACATTTTGCTCTAATGTGAATGTTTTAAGATGGGACCCAATAATCAGATGCATTGAATAATACTTGTCAGACCTATACTGTATTAATTAAGCATCTCCCTGTGATTGAACAAAGCCAGGCTATTACTTTCAAAATGTTTCCAGCTGACGACTGACCACACCTTGTCATGTCAGTAACAGAGTGGGTGTGTCAGTATGGGTTCAGGCAGCTCTGCTCTCTGGTTCCGTCATGTGATGCTAACTGAAGGAGGTTCCTCCACCTCTAGCTTCTGTAAATGCAAACGGGATTGTGGCAGACTACAGGATGTTCCAAAGGAGAAGGGAATCGTACCGACGTCTCTTCTCTGATGTGTGCACCCTCCAATTTATTTTTTAATGATTATTTTTTATTTCATTTTCTAACAAGCTGTTTCCTCCTAGGAGGAGGAGTTGCTGTTTGTAGTCCTTCCTGACTTGGCTAATGAAGATGCCAGCGTGTTCGATGTTCTAGGTGAAGCCAAAAAAAGAAAAATGGAGATGTGTTGAAACAATCGGGTTAATCTGGAGGACTCTGCCTCCCTCTGTTGATCTTCTGGATCTGGAGAACGATGCTGTTCTCCTCAGGATCGTGCTTTGACATGCCAGACCAGAATAGCTCATTAAACTGAAACATGTCCTTCCTTGGTTTGAGGGAAGGAAGGTGATGTTGATGTGCCCGGATTCCTTTATAAGAAAACTGCTGATGTTCGTACACCAGTGTGTTTGAGCCCTGTTGAAGAAATATCCCCTTTTGCCATTCGTAGGTCCCAAACAATCCCTGTGCTGCTGTGGTTGTGTTGTATATGAAGGGACTGACAGACAGGTGGAAAGTGTCTGTGGGCATCGCCCTGCAGCCTCAGCTCCACCGGTCTCCTGTAACCTGCTTGTGAAGCTGGTGTGACGGCTTCAGACTGCACAACAAGTTCCAGCAGCAGAGCTCGTGATATTCTTGCCACTATGGTCTCACTCTTCACTCTGCAAACTGTTAACAATATACTTGGATGTCATTATTGTTTGCAATATAATAAAATATGTAAAATCTGCATCTGTGGTTCCTGATCCATTGTTTTGATAAAGGAAAAGTACAACCTCTGTTATTATCATTATTTTCATTAGTGGTACTAGTAGTAATAGTAATATTTTTTAACAATATCACTATGTTTTTAATGTAATAATATATGTACTTTAAGTGCTTCAGTGGAATAAGGACAGGTTAAAGTGTACAATACATTTCAGAAACCTAGTACTTCTATTTTACTTCTATTTCACTTTATTTTATTGTATTTTATTTTATAGATGTGTGTATTTTGTGCAGTCACAAAAAGGAGTGGCACCTCTAATCTCGTTGTAGTAATACAATGATAATAAAGGCGATTCTGATTCTGATAAGTAAAGTATTAGTACATCCTAAAATAGCAAACTGACATTTTTGAATAAAAATGTAAGAACATATTAAACTTTGTATCTACATATACAATGTAATACAAATACACCATATTTTTAAATAAATATTTTAAATATTTAAGCAATGGAAATGTAAGTTTTTCTATTTAAAAATATTTTAAAAATGCAGCTGAAAAGCTGAAATCTTTGTCTCTGGCTCTTGTTTGATGGCGTCATTACGCAGAGACGTTGAGTGGTGACGTAAGAGGCATCCCGGAAAAGAGTGGCAGAAAGAGAAAGGGAAACGTTGGGACAACGTGAGTAAGTGAGACTCTTTTCCAAAGTGTTGCAGTGCTGCGAAGTTGTTTTTTCCGGTATTGTAAAACTCATCATCACGACAGGACAACGCTTCGATTAACGGTAAACAGGAAGTGCTATTAGCTTCGTATTAGCTTCCACAGTTAGCTTACAACACAGAAAAAGCTTTGTTACTTCTAGAAGTTTGTTGAGCAGCGTGTGTTCTACGCATTTAACGCACCGCTATGTAACATGAGTTATTACAAAGACTAGAAACCTAACATTATATTTATTAGACATGCAATGTTTACATTTAATCGAGCTTTATACTTAGCTTTAGAGCTCATGGTTTATGATGCTAGCCTGTGTTATTTTGTAATGTCCCTCTCGCTTCCTGTCTGTGTTGTTGTTGTTTGTCTCGTGCTCAGTGTCGTGATCATGGCTCTAAATAAGTCAATGCATCCTCGGAATCGTTACAAAGACAAACCACCTGACTTCTCCTACCTGGCCTCTAAGTACCCAGACTTCCAGCAGCACGTGCACACCAACCTGTCAGGAAGACTCATGTAAGTACTGAGAATGATTCTGACTTATTTTGAGATGTTAGTTTGGAGTTTGTTTGTTTAAATGGCAAACGTGTTGGAAAAGTCCAGTCTCTTTACCTCACAACAGTCTAATATCGGTCACTTCCAGTCTCCATGGTAAACGTCACAACATGCAGCTTCATTTAAAGCAGGGGTGTCAAAGTCAAATGGACTGAGGGCCAAATAAAAAATTTAGCTACAAGCCGAGGGCCGGACTGATCGAATGTTCATTGAAACATTTTAAAATGGCCGCATATAGTGTAGTGAACCAAATTGAACCTACTGAAAACCAAACAAATATATTACAATATGATCGGATAAATAAAGCAATATTTTCTTATGGCTCTGACAGTATTTTTTTATTTTCAACAGGCACAAAAGACAAATTTCCTTTATATAAAAATCCCCATAACATGAACATTAAATGATTGAACATGAACATTAAATGCGGTATTATTCAAGGCACCATCAGTATATTTTCTCATTTAGCAAAAGTGGGCTAAATTTACTTAAAAGAAATAAATAATTTTAGCTATTTTCTATCATTCACTCAACTGAAAGATTTATAAAACATAATTGGATTGAAATACAATAAAATAAAGTGCAAAAATCTATTAACCAAAAACAACACTTTCTTCAAGGAAAAGGCACATGTACAGTGAAAACAAATATTTACTGTAACTTTAACTTTTGAACTGAGTAAAAACTCTAAATATGTTATTGCACAGTAATATTCACTTGTTTGAGGCTGAGGCTGATACTTGGTGGTGTCTCATCTTTAGTACAAGTTCGTCAATGTTTGGGGTCAGGCTCTGAGCTGAGGAAATCCTCAGAATTGAGTGAAGGTGTTCAGCAGAAAGTCGACTTCTGTGCGATGTTTTGTTCAGCTTCATCAAAGAAAACAGTTGTTCACACAGGTATGTGCTGAGAAACAGAGACAACGTTTGAGCAGCCTGGATGCGCAGCTGGGGCATTGTGTCGGGGAGGAAACGGGCAAATTCCGCAGCACCTACTGCCGCATATTTTGCCTTCAGTGCATCACTGCATTGGAGCTCAATCAACTCCATTTGGAGATTTGGTGGTGAGCTTTCCACATCAACTGCAAATGGATTACTGAGCGGTTCAAGCCTGCTTTTTTGTGCTTCAAAGTCAGCAAATCGGCGTCGGAAGTCAGCGGCCAGTACACTAATTTTATCAGCAAACTGTGCGCTTGGGAATACACTGGTAGAGAGCTTCTCTTTCATGGTATGGCAGCTAGGAAA
>JAFBJT010110780.1:11088-27377 GCA_016785325.1 Chascanopsetta lugubris | reverse complement strand
CAGTGCCGCTCCCTCCCCCGCTCAGCACGGTACTTGAAGCACAGACACACTATGTTATCTCCACAGGCCTCGTTGGCGCAGTAGGCAGCGCGTCAGTCTCATAATCTGAAGGTCGTGAGTTCGAGCCTCACACGGGGCACTTCTTTTTTTCTGGGTCCTTTGATGTTTTCAAATGAATTATATTTACATACGTACATACATGTTGTTTTCTTTCACCGGAAGCTGGTTCTGCAGCTCTTGTGCGTTGTACATTTCTAACAATGGGAGTGTTTTTTGTCAGCATTTGCTCCCGAGATCAAAGGATTCCACAGCTAACATGGCTTTTTCTGGTACAGTTTGTAGGACCAAGTGACATCTACTGGTCACATTTCATACTGCAGCTGAAAAACACTCACCACCTCCATTTATTTTCAGTTGTGTGAGAATCTATTGTTGCTTTCAGTCATTATCAAAATGAAGCCATGCTATCACACAATGCTAATGATATTGCTTCTAGGATGTAGTGCCATCTAGTGTTAAGGTTTTCCTGTGCATTGTTTATTTAAAGTTTAAAAAATATTTTAGTATGGCCTTCTAGTTTCATTATTGATCAAAACAATTAAAATGTACTCACTCAGGGCTTCTGTAATAAAACATGGCCGCCTCTGTAGAGAGGTCCTGCTCCAGAAATCAATATAATGGCTTAACTTTCAGGATAAATATATGCAAATGAGCATAATTTATACATTTTCGGGGGCTGAAAACATCCTAACTATTGAATTTCTGAATAAAATACAATATATCTGAAACTAATATATGGTACCTTTAATTAGCTTTAGCGCCAATTAGCAGTGATGGGTGCTAATTTCAATTAATGCAGCGATAATCTTTTTTTTTTTTTTACAGTGTGGGACATTTGTACCTTTTTTTCCATCCTTTTTTAAAATGTTTTTTCTTCTATTTTTTTTTTAATGTTCTTTCAATTTTATTTTTTCTGCTGTTTGTCAAAGATTGAAAAGTGAGGGAGGATGAAGACAGTATATTGGAAAAGCAATGGAAGAGGGTCAGGTTATATCATGAGGGCAGGTTCATCTGTGACGTCAGATCAGACTTCACACCGCGCATCATTTCTTTTCATCAACTCTCTCTCTCCCTCCCTCTCTCTCTCTCTCGCTCTCTCTCTCTCTCCCTCCCTCCCTCTCTCTCTCTCTCTCTCGCCCTAAGCTCGGCCCTCTGTTGGGGAAACTAAACCAGGTCAGGGTGATTCATCCGTGTGTTGATAATTGAGTTTGCGAGACAAAGGAAGAAAAAGGCAGACAGACGTAAAAACTCCAATCGTCTCCGGGCCCTGACATAACAAATTTAAGATCCTGTATTTCTTTCGTAATCGCTCCAAATTCTGAGTTACTTGTTACTTGTTTGACTAGTTCTTAAACCACATCTTACAACTAATGATAGTTATCTAGTGTTGTTTAGCAAATGCTAGCTGGTTCACATGCTAAACTACAGCGGAACTCAAGGTAAACATTGAGCTGAAGTGCACGTTGTTTTGCTAGCATGTTAGCGATGACACTTGGTTTTGACATCAGCTTACTGCTAATTCATCATTGTTATTAGTCAGTGATGCAAACTAGCAAACATTAGCATGGTACCGTGTGAGGCTATGTTTTAAAGCAGGATGTTTTAGCATGTTAGCATTCTCACGTGTAAAGCTAACTAGCTAGCATAGCAAATTAATCATTGTCACTTTTCTGCAGTGCTATTTAGCATATATTATTGGTAGCATATACAAATGATGATGGTTAGCATCATAAATATCCATGTTTTTAGCATGTTAGCTTGATGATTGTGTGCGTTACGGACATAACAACAACATCAAATCCAACTTAACTTACATAAACGTCCTTTCTCCCTTTTCTCTGCAGTTCTCCAAAGAAACCCTCGCTAACATGTATTCCGCGTACATCGACAACTTCCTCAATGCCAAAGACGCGGTGAGGATCGCCAAGGAGGCCAAGCCGGCGTTTCACAAGTTCCTGGAGGTGAGTTTTCGCTGGAAGGATGTCCAGTCCAAGGTTGTTTCAAGGGAACTGACCTTTGACCTGAAACTTCCCACTGATCAAAATAAGCAGGAAACTTCCACAGAAACGTTTACCCACTGAAGTGACTCCTCTCGGTTTGTGTGTACGTGGATAAGTGTGTGAACTTCCTGTCTTCTTCGCCCTGTTTGTGAGTTCTCATGAGATTGTATCTGTGAAACAGACTCACAACATTATCAGATATAGATTTGAATGAAGAAATGTGCATTAAAACAGTCTTAAGATATTATTTTGAGTCAAATAATGTAATATGGTGTTTTACAAGACTATTTGAATGAAATATCCTACTTTATACACTTCATTAAACTGAAAATATTATTGTACGGGAACTAAATTGGGATTCTTTCCTGTAATTTTGATATTTCTGGATCAGATGGAGTCAAATAAAACTCTATCTGCTGAATATGAGTAATTTTACGATGTTAAAATGGCCGATACCACAAACCATTTGTTCACCCGAATGATTAAAGTGAAAATCCGTGGATATGTTAACAATGAGTCCAGTTAAGTTAAGGTAGATATGTTAACAGTGAGTCCAGTTAAGTTAAGTTAAGTTAAGGTGGATATGTTAACAGTGAGTCCAGTTAAGTTAAGTTAAGGTGGATATGTTAACAGTGAGTCCAGTTAAGTTAAGTTAAGGTGGATATGTTAACAGTGAGTCCAGTTAAGTTAAGGTGGATATGTCAACCCCAGGATGGGGGGGGGGGGGGGGGGGGGTGGGGGGGGGGGCGGAGCTCTGATGCACCACAGAAACCCTGACATGTCCTCATCCTCAGCGCTCAGTTTACAGCCACACTGCACCCTGTGCCAAACGGGGGGTTTGGGTATGGAACCGCTGCGCCACCTGCTGGCAGGGAACTGTAAGGCACAGTGTGAAAGTCATGTTAACAGTTCCTACTCCACAGATCCTGTATGTGACCTACAGAGTCTGTGTGTGGATGTAACTATACGACATGATACAGCACCTCCCCTCAGACTTGCAGCTGTTTTCCCCCAGTGGCCACCTGCGGTACTGCAGCACAAAAATCCACCATGAGGCCCATTGATCACAACAGTCATTTCAATGCCTGTAAAACTCTTTGCAGGACATTCCTGCCAATAGAAAATGCAAGGGATTTCACCTGAATCACACACACTGGACCTTTAACGCTCTCTCTCTTATATTGTCTTTATTCCTGCAGCAAAACATGCGAGAGAACAAAGAGAAACAGGCTCTGGGGGATCTGATGATCAAACCAGTGCAGAGGATTCCACGATATGAGCTCCTGGTGAAGGTGACGTGTCTTTTGTTTATTTGTTTATTTATTTATTTGTTTATTTAAATTGTTTATTGTCCTATTCTTCGTTTATTCACTAGAAATCCTGAATGTGTGTTGTTGTTGTTGTTATTGCCCTGCAGGACCTGCTGAAGCACACCCCAGAGGACCACCCGGACCACCAGTTCCTGCTGGACGCTCAGCGCGACATCAAGCGCCTGGCGGAGAAGATCAACAAGGGACGTCACTCGGCCGAGGAGGCGGAGAGGGAGGCCAGGGTCATTCAGGAGATCGAGGCACATATAGAGGGAGTGGAACATGTGAGATTTTTGCATTAACATTATTATTTCAGGGTCCCTGCGGATCCTTAAATTAAAATGTCTCAAATGATTTATTTATTATTATTTTAACTGTAGAATTTTCTTATAATTTGCATCAACAACAGAAATGTCATTATGTCGTGACGCTTGAATGTCTTTATGCTTTAATGTTTGATTTATTGGGTTAATTTAAAACTAGCCTTACATTTTACTCCGAAGTGTAAATAATAAGACTTAAGTCTAGTTTTCCTTAAGCTCAGGGATCTGTGTTTCATTAATGCAATCATTCTATCAACACGGCGACTGTATCTAACAGTGACTCGCAGTTGTTGATGACAGGAAGTTGATGTGTTTCTGTGTTTGTGTTTGTGTTAGATTCTGAATCCCCAGAGGAAGTTCCTCAGACAGGAAATGGTCATGGAGGCGGTGAGAGTCACTCAGCGAAGCCACACACGTTTGCACAGATGTGATATCTCCGAGGACACAGGATGTTAAAGGACAGATCACCAGTAGAGTTAATAGGATTGACTTCTTCTCTGCCTTATCCTTAGTAATCAATATAGTTGAATAGTCTCTCTCTCTCTCTCTCTCTCTCTCTCTCTCTCTCTCCCTCTCTCTCTCTCTCTCCCTCTCTCTCTGTAGAGGACAGTGGGGGGGAAGAAGGATCGCTCTCTCTTCCTCTTCAGTGATCTGATCATCTGCACCACCCTCAAGAGGAAGTCTGGCTCGTTAAGGCGCAGCTCCATGAGCCTGTATGCCACACACACACACACACACACACACACACACACGTACCCACACAACCTTCTACCTTAGTGAGGACACTTTTCCCAAGCGTGTGCCCCCTAGTGTTGGACAGCAGATATACAGACTGCACGTATCATATCAGCGCTTTGTAAAGTTCTCCTGTGTCTGCGTCAGATATTCTGCTGCCAGTGTGATCGACACCTCCAGTAAATACAAGTTCCTGTGGAAACTTCCCCTGGAGGAGGTGGAGGTGGTGAAAAGTAAGAAAGCGAGAGTTCCCTCAGTGTTATTGTGGTGTGATGACATCATCATCATCATCATCATCATCATCATCATCTTCGTCGTCATCGTCACTGCTCCTTCCTCTTCCTCAGGCTCTGCGCAGTCCACCAACAAGGAGAGCATCCAGAAGCTGATCAGCCGGTTGGACGAGGATCTGAGTACACTGGGCCAAGTCAGCAAACTGTCCGAGACCCTCAGCTTCCCCCACCAGGTACCGAGGACCTGACGCCAACGACGAGACCCTTAGTGAAGAACAGATCAGAGAAGATACGTGGAACCAATTCTAATGAATAGAGATGAATGGATGAGCTGGTCAGGGGGCAGAAGGGTACGGAGGGGTCTTGGTAGGTAGAGAGATAGGTAGGAAGGAAGGTAGGTTCGTTAGTAGGTAGGGAGGAAGGTAGGAAGGTAGGTTCGTTAGTGAGTAGGGAGGAAGGTAGGAAGTTATGTAGGTAGGTAGGTAGGAAGGTAGGAAGGTAGCTAGTAAGATGGTGGGTAGGTGAGATAGATAGATAGATCCACAAAGGACAAACTGGTGATTGTCTCCTTTCCTCGTCTCCTTGTCTCCTCTCCCCTCAGTCTCTGGACGAGGTGATCAAGGACCTGCTGGGGTCGGTGCACCGGGAGCTGTCAGAGAAACAGTCGCTGGCCTTCAGCATGACCTTCCTGCCGACCAAGCTGGAGTTCACCACCGCCTCGGCCGAGAGCAGCTTCGTCTTCGAGTTCTCGTCTCCGGACGCTCGCTCCAACTTCGAACAGGCCTTCGAGGAAGCCAAGAAGAAGCTGGGTCAGTGACAGGATGTCGGCACTTTTCACAAGAACATGGAGATGAGTGGAGTCGTAGAATGTCTCTGTCTCTCTGTGCAGCCATGAATAAGGACCAGTGGGACCCGGAGTTTCTGAAGGCCATCCCCATAATGAAGACACGCAGCGGAATGCAGGTGAGGTCATTTAGGAGCTGTATCTGGTCTTAAAGGTGCAGTGTGCAGGATTTAAAGGGAGGTGTAGGAAATGATGCGTACCGTCCCTTTAATTTGATCTAAATGTCCTCACAGAAGCACTGAGCTAAAGTCCCTGACCATACCTTGTATTTGTTTTGCAGTTTTCATGCGCCTCCCCCAGCCACAGTTGCCCCGACAGCGGCTGTGAGGTGTGGGTGTGTAACAGTGACGGATACGTGGGGCAGGTGAGGACAGTTCTGAGTAATGTGCTACAGATTAAAGGTACAGTGTGTAGAATTGACGTTACATTAGAATGATTTTTTTTTCTTCCTGGAGAGAAGATGAAAGAAAAGGTCATTTGAAAACGACGAGGATGATAATGGTGTTTGTGATGATGATGATGATGATGATGATGATGATGATGATGGTGATGATGATGATGATGGTGATGATGATGGTGATGATGCAGGTGTGTTTGCTGAACATCAAAGACGAGCCCACAGTGGAGGCCTGCATCGCCGTCTGCTCAGCAAGAATCATCTGCATCGCTGCCGTACCTGGACTCAAGGGAAGGTCCGTGGACACACACACACACACACACACACACACACACACACGCACGCACACACACACCTTTGTGCAACCAGTATTTTTTCAGATATATTATTTGACAAAAAAATAGATCTGATGTCTTTGCTTAAACATTAAGCCACACCCCCCTGAAACATTCTCATAGCTCCGCCCCTTATGCACATGTACAGGTGAAGAAGCCTTCTGATAGGCCCGTCCCTACTTATGAGACTTGGTCGTGTATTGCATGTTTATCTCATTTAGCATCACATACTGAAAAAATGAAAATGTCTTCCGTCCCATTAACCAATCACGTCTCACCTCAGAGAGCGAGGATCGGAGCCCGCCCAGGCTCCTCCCCCCAGAGCCCCCGGTCAGCAGCTGCATATATCGATCTCTCACTCGTCTCTGGAGCTGACGGAGCGACCCACAGGTTCGTCCGCTCAACTTCATGTCGACACACGCGGCCACTGTTCGATCAGAAGATTGACGAACGCATTGATTATCTCCTAGGACCGGGGGCGGAGCTTGTTCCGTTCGACAGCGACGACACGGACGACGAGGATTCGCCCAGTCCTTCGTCCACCCTGCAGAGTCAGGCCAGTCACTCCACCATCTCATCCAGCTACGGCAGTGAGTTCAAACACTTGGCATGTTAGCATGTTAGCATAGCATTTCAGAACAAAGCAGGTTACCGAGGTAACATAGTTGCCAAGCTACTAAGGTGTTGTTGTGGTTTTTCACTTCCTGGTTGTCATCACCAGCGCACGAAGCAGATTAACTCCCGACTAGAATGAGGGAAAATGTGTCGATCAACTTTTAGTTGCGGGATTATCTGGCTTTGAAAACCTCATCTGATGGCGTGTAATCTGATTGATCCAACCTCAGTCTCTGTTGAATCTCTTTTTAAGATGATGAGGGTCCCGGCTCCAAAGACATGGCCACAGAGACCACCAGCAGTGAGGAGGAGCAGGAGTTCTCAGTCACCAGTTCTTACGGAGCTCCGGGGATGGTAGGGGTGGGCGGGGGAGGCCGCGCCCAGGCAGAGAGCCCCATGGACGGCCGCGCCATGCGCCGATCCTCCCGGGGCTCCTTCACCAGGGCCAGTCTGGAGGACCTGCTCAGCATCGACCCCGAGGCCTATCAGAGCTCAGTGTGGCTGGGGACCGAGGACGGATGGTGTGTAACGGCTTTACTTCTCCGTTACTCCGTTACGTGTCGGACAACATTTCTAATCTGGTCATGTGACCTGTGTGTGTGTGTGTGTGTGTGTGTGTGTCAGCATCCACGTGTACCAGTCCTCGGACAACATCCGCAACCGCAAGAACAGCATGAAGATGCAGCACGCCGCCTCCATCCTCTGCATTTTGTGAGTCTGCCTGATCAGTTCCTATTTAAAGGGGTAGTGCGCAGGATTTGGAGGAGTGGCCCTGTGACCAGAAGGTCAGAGGTTCAACTCCAACCGTCCCCCATGAAGTATCCTTGGGCAAGATACTGAACAGCCGGTCAGGTGTGGTTTCCCTTGGGTGGCAGTGACGGAGGAGGACCTAGTGGGAGTTTGGCGCCCTCTGCTGGAGCTACTGTGCCTAACGATTCATTCCCAGACATGTGGTTGACAATATGGAGTTATGGGTTCGGTGTTTGTAAACACATCAGTACAAGTTGGCCCCTCCTTTACTTCTCAGTTGTAAAGGTAGTATTTTGGTATATGCATATCCAGCGCTGTATTATAGTGCCGTTATGACACACGTATATAAATAAAGCTGAATTTGAAAAGTTGAATGGACATTGAATTAAATTTGATTCCTCGTATTTTGACTTTTGATTTGTCTTCTGCAGATATTTGGACAACAAGGTGTTTGTGTCGTTGGCCAATGGGGAAGTGATCGTCTATCAGAGAGAAGCAGGTAAGAACAAGCGTGAACAAGGTAACGGAACTTTCAATCTGTTGGCTTTCGTTTTTCGATCCCTGCTCATTATCGCCCCCTGCAGGTAGTTTCTGGGACGCCCAGTCCTCTCAGACCTTGGTGCTGGGCTCCCCCGCCAGTCCCGTCACCAAGATGGTCCCAGTGGGCGGGAAGCTGTGGTGCGGCTCCCAGAACCGAGTCCTCGTCATCAACACGACCACGCTGGTGCAAGAGGTGAGGCGGACGGAGGTGATGGAGCAGAACCCGGTGGAGCGTGGACTAATGCTTCCCCCTCTCTCTCGTCCCCCAGCACTGGTTCCAGGTGGGCTCTGACAGCAGCCGCTGTGTGATGTGCATGGTGGCGTACGGTCAGGGGGTGTGGCTTGCGTTGCAGGGCAGCGCGCAGGTCAAACTGTACCACGCCCAGACCTGGGAGAGTCTGACGGAGGTGGACGTGGCGCCGGCCGTGCATAAGATGCTGGCGGGTGAGTGAACGTGACGCACGCGTTTGCTCCCTTGGTGTAACTTTAAAGGTGGAGTGTGTAAGATTCAGGCCCTGATCCTCACTCAGGTGCGGATGCCATCATCAGACAACACAAAGCCGCCTGTCTGAGGATCACGGCGTTGCTGGCCTGTAAGGATCTGCTGTGGATCGGCACAAGCGCAGGTAACAACACCCATGTGAACTGAGTCCATGAGAAAGTCATGAGTCATGACCACCGTTTTCATTGATTTCGATTGTTGAATTGAGATCAAAGTCTGGAAATACCTCCTGTCTTCCGCAGGGGTGGTCCTGACCCTGGCCATCCCAGCCGTGAGCTCAGGAACCGGGGCCGGGACCCTGAAATCCCCCCTGGTGCCGATGGGCTCGGCTCACGGTCACACGGGCCACGTCCGGTTCCTGACATCCATCGAACTCCCGGAAGGGTTCGACATGAACTTCCCTCCGCCCACAAGTGACTCCACAGGTTTTGGTTTGCTTTCATCATACAACAATGATCTATTTATATTTCCAATGTTACAATTTAAAAACTTCAAATTAGGTCCACAAACGTTACAGGGGCTATTTTGTATTTTGGCGCAGTTCCATCTATTAACAGCAGAGGGCACAATGTATTGGATTTAGTACAGGTACTGTAATGAAGTGGGCACAGGTATTGCAATGCAGTACTTTGAACTTCAGTAGCTACTGTCATGGCTCCTGACTCACCCTAGTGGTGAAAAAGCGGTATTACAGTTTCGCCAACCCAGCACATCGTCAATCTTTCGTTCATATTTCCACAAACTTTCGTGACCTTTAACCCTTCCGCTCTCTCTCTCTCAGGCAACCAGTCGCAGAGCAGCAACAGCACGGTCGACGGGGGCCTTCAAAGGCGTGACTCCGCCCGCCGCCGAGCCTCCGCCCACATCCCTCCAAAAACCAACCATCTAGTTATATCCGGCGGCGACGGGTACGAGGACTTCAGACTGACCAACAGCAGCGAAACAGTGGGACGGGACGACAGCACCAACCACCTTTTGCTTTGGAGGGTCTGAACAACCACTTCCCTGCCTCAGCCCCGCCCCCTGCCCCGCCCCCTGCCCCGCCCACCCACCAGACACTTTTTTTGTTGTTGTTGCTGTTGTTTTGGTCGTCCGCTCGGTCCACAGGTCTCTATGTGCACAATATGGCTGCCAGCTCCTTCCGAAATGAATATGACGTCACCTCAGAGCCCGTTTTTGTTCCTGATGGTGCGTGTTGCTCCTCGCCATGTGACGTCCGTGTGCACGTTTCAGTTTTTGGCGTCTTATCTCTGGAAAGTGGCGTGTCGTTACACTGATGGAGAGGGAATAGAGACAAAAGAACTTCTGAACATCTTCATATTTTCACCTTTGGGACCAAGAAGGAGGAAGGAAGTGGGACAAGGACACTGGAAGTTGCCATGACGAAATATTTGAATATCTACCATGATGAATATTTTCATTTTCACAACTTTGATTCTTGCAAATCCGTGACCATGAGCTTCGACACCACGAACAAGGACTCCGTGATCATTACTCATACTCATATGAAATTTACCTGAGTCATCATTTCCCAGAGGGAGACTGAACAAGAACATCATGTATGTGCAATATATGTCATAGGTATCTAAGGTTATAATCACATCCCATAATACACAGCCTTCACACACTCAGTTAGAGAAACATACATGAGCATTTCCGGCAGTTAATCACATTTGTTTTTCTTCATTTTGCGACGACATGAACGTAAACAGAAGCCCCCTACTGGTGGAAAGAAGTTCTGTCTGTGAAGCCTTGGTGGTGTTGAACTTAAGGGATTTTCTTAAGGGGGCGGGGCTTGGTGTCTGGACTTCTATAGCCGACATGACGCCAGGCAGTGGTAGCAGATAAAGATAGTAATGTACAGTATTTATGGTTTTGTTTATGTTGATTTTAGCGCCTTATTTTACAGCACTTAATTTATAGAAGATGTAGCTTTTCACCTTTTTTCTTTTCCTCATCTGTTTGAGACCTCGCAGATGGACATGCACACTAGGGGGCGCACTCATACACTCGTGGTTCGGTACGATGCACAATTCAGGGTTTGATTCCGTTGTATGTTGTCACAGGACCAGAACCTTCTTTATGATTCCCTGACATAGCTGATGTTGGACGCTCCACAGTTGCCAAATAGTGCTCCGGATGTAAAGGTTGGTGTCGGTTGGTGTAACTTCACCCTGGTATTGGTTTGTTTACGAGTGCCTAACATGTGGAGTAGGTCAGAAGGACAAACACTGAGCGCCTGCACGTGCCTTCAGAAGGCTGAAAGTTAAGCCGTTTTACACACACACACACACACACACACACACAGTGAAAAGTCAGATCATGGCAGATGTCTGTTGAAGTGAAGGACGACACACGCTTGTCCTTGGACACACGCTAACACACGTTGGCCTTCGGGGTTAAGCAGCGATTGGCGTTTGATCCCTCAAAGTCCAGAGAACCCGTCATGGCACCTTAAGGAGCCATCTGCTCCCTTCACTACTTCTGCTTTCCTCACTTCATCCAGCCGAGGTTAACCCGCCACTGTGAGCGGGGCTAAGTGGATTAGCCGGACGCTGTGATAGCTGCTAACTAGCTAGCGAGCACTCAGCATGTGTACATGTCAGAGTGGGGTGAAGTGTGTCCTTGTGGTTTTCAGTTGTAAACAGAGGCGGCATCCACGTGCAAACACTGAAAATCATAGTCATATCGCAGAATCTGTTTGTTTTTTTTGTCGTTGCTGTACGCTAGCCTTTTGATAACGTGACGTCAGCATTTTTAGGAGGTCGATTTACAACGTCACACCAGTACTCTTTGCTATGTAGCAGTCCAACTTCCTGTCATGTGAAATCAGAAGAATGAACTCATTAAACAAGAATGTCAAACACACTTTTATTTTGGAAACGGTTACAGAGAGTGATACAAAAGTTACATTGCCACCTTCTGGCCTGGCCCATGTACTACAACGCTGTCACTGTATTCATGTGGATGTTTCCGATGATGGCTGCATGTGGATGCATGAAAAGGCAAAAGAACAAACGCCAGATTCTGCCATTTCGTCGACACGTTTTAGCGCGAGGCTAACGCCAGTTAGCTTGTGGAGGCCAATGAAAAATCCAGCAGCAGATTTAGCGCATTTTCAGGCGGAGTTAGAACAATCGTGACTTGAAACGTCAAACCGTGTTGAGTGAGCAGCTAGGTGTGTGAGGTCTCAGTGTTTTGAATGTTCTAGTCGATGTTTGTGTTCTCAGTGCCAAGAGCTGCCGGGTTGCGAGCGAGGATGCTGTTTATCTATGCTGGCTGTAGGTCGACTCTGCAGGGTGGAATTACGATACTTTCAGAGGAAGTGTTGGAGCTAGCATGTTTGCGAGCAACAAAGAAAACAAAATATATTAGGCAGGTCCGGTCGCATTCGTCTTTCAAGTCCACCTTCACTTCATTTACATTCCCTTTGTTGTCAACTCAGTGCCAAATAGTGTAGGGAGGAATGGGTGGTAATTCGTGGGTTAGCATGCTAACGCTAACTGTTCCCTCACCTCAAAGCCAATGAGGTTTTTGAATATCTGAGATCAAGTGTTTGGTAAGCACAACGCTACAAGACTTGAACCTTTTTCTTTTACGATTATAAAATATGCCGGTAAACGGTGAATTTGCGAATGTTGATGTTTTTAAGGAGGCTGCTAGCAAGCAGCTCAGTGAGAGCTCCGCCCTTTGGGGGGCTCGTACGTCATTACGCAGTTGTCGTAGCTATGACGATGAATTAATGCGATGGAAGGGTCATTTGTCGACAGCCTAGTGTTTGCGTTCCACTTCCGATATTAAAATCTTTGGTTGGAATCATTCATTTTGAAGTTATCTCGCTGATCAAAATGCGCTAGTTTCCTGGACTTGTGTTTGCGACCAAGCTTATTTTCGACAATTATCCAAAATCCAATTTCAAGGATCCCGTTGATTTTTCTGCCAAAAACAGCTCCTGTTCGACCATGATTATGAGAATGAAGCGTTCCGTCACACGGAGCTCACCCTTTCATCACTGATCGCCAACCTCCTCATGTCCGTATGTGAACAGTCTTTATTGTTGTAAATATTGGTATATATATATTTGCCTTTTTTCTGTAAATAGTGCACCCACAGCCCTCAATTGTTCATATGAATCTAATGGCATATTTTTTATATATTTGTGTCAGGTTTGTTTTGGTTTTGGTTTTGGTTTTCTCCCCCTCGCTCTTTGGCATGCGCTGTCAGTCACGTTTAAATGATGATATTTCCAACAGAAAACAAGATGGCCGCCGCCGTGACTGAAGGAGTGTGGTGACGTTGCAGGTGTGTCTACAGGAAGTTAAAAGAAAAAAAAAATAACAATCACATGGTCATCGCTCTGTGTATCTCTGGGTGACATCTTGCAGTTGTCATGGTAACAGTCAATGATCCGTTTCTTTTCTCTGTACCTAGCTGTTCTGGTTTTGTCACTGTGGGTTTCTCTTTGTAATTAAATACGTTCACTGGTGCCATTTTAGTGCCTGTTGTTTTGTTTTTCTCCATCCTGTGTGGGACTTAGTGACACCTAGTGGTGGAGTTGCATGTTGCAGATGAGCGCCGCTCACCTCACTCTTTCACAGAGGAGGGTAACGTGGAGGATAAAAAAGTAGGAGATGTTAATGTTTACAAAGTCGATGTATTGTTAATATATTGATATTTTCCAGCTGTCTTATGCTGATTGCGTTTATCTTAGCTTATGTTATGTTATGTTATCTTAGCTTATGTTATGTTATGTTAGCTTAGTTTATCTTAGGTTATGTTATGTTATCTTAGCTTATGTTAGTTTAGCTTATCTTAGCTTATGTTATGTTATCTTAGCCTAGCCTAGCTTAGCTTAACACAAAGTTGTATGTGTAGTTTCTACAAGTCTGACCCACTGACGCTCAGTCAGCTGCATTGTGATATAATAAGCCTGTAGACGACAACCGTATGAATGCAGCCTATTCAACACACACACACACACACACACACACACACACACACACACACACACACACACACACACACACACAAACATCAATGCTACGCTTTCTCAGCGTAACACACACGCACACGTCACAACCCGCGGACACACATTAGTGAAGCACTGAAGATCTGTGTGATGAATGAGACAGACTGCTGTGTGTGTGTGTGTGTGTGTGTGTGTGTGTGTGTGTGTGTGTGTGTGTGTCAGCACAGTGACTGACAGACATTGTGAGTCACCCACTGACACTGACTCATGCTTCATTCCACAGGAAGAATGTGGGCCGGAGGAAATCTCCCTCCACTCCACTGGTGCATCACAACAAACTGACCCTCAATGATGTTACACTGAGTCGAAGCAGCTGCCAAATAGTGATCCCATGTGTTTGTGATCATCTCAAAGATAAGAAATGGGAAATGATTGCGCATTCCTTCTTATATAGTGTCGTCCATGAAACGAACCGGTGTGAACAATAACACAAACTATATTGATTTACTTTTTCTTCATACAAAAAGATTGATTAAAGGTACATTCTGTAATCATTCTGTTATCTTGCAGGATTTTGCCAAACCAGGACCAAACATGGTGGAGGGGGAGGAGCCTACTGGATCTCAATCCAGGTCGGAATTGATCCATTTATTTAGTTGAATATTTACATATATATGTATTCATCTCTTTGTTTTAATTCATTTGATTGATTAGCTGACTGTTTCTATATGTATTTATCTATGTATAGTTTGTTTTAGCGTTTAAAGTCTTATCCCTAAGAACTGGTTCTATGTGTTTGTGCCACCGGCTGTGGACCGGTTCACAGAGAGAGTTTGTCCTTGGAGCAGGTCTTTGTTTTACTGAGTCACTGGAGTTATATGTATAAGTATATTTAGGCTGTTTCCACAGCAGCCATGTTGACATACCACTGTACTGTAGGAGAAGCACAATGACATTATATAGAGTGGGACACCACAGACTTCTCATTGTCACTTTGGGATCTAAAGCATTTTATCTATAATTATTCTTTTCATTGATTGGTTTATGTATGTTTGTTTTTGTATCGTTGTTATCGGTGCATTTCTTTATTCATAAGTATTTGTGTACAGTATTGATCGACTTCTTCTGCTGAATTTGCATGTTGCAGATGTATAGTGCTCATCGTGTCCGTTCTGGGTTACCGTAAAAACATGGCCGCTTCCATGGAGAGGCTCCACGCCTCATATTCCCTCTTTTGAAAGGGTGATTATAAAGTTATTTTTTTTTAAACATCAGTCTAACTGTTCTATCATGCACACTGCACCTTTAACTAGTTTCCACTCTTTGACTTTCCACCTGAAGCTGCTGTGATGATGAGCTTACACTTACCCAGATTGTGAGCCACCTGCTGGACACACACACACACGCACACACACACACACACACACACACACACACACACACACACACACACACACACACACACAGGGGTTTCAGCTTGCAGTGGTGACGCAGTGTGAGGTCACTGAGCCTGTGTGAGGGAGGAGGGACAGAGAGAGAGAGTGAGAGAGAGAGTGAGAGAGAGAGAGAGGGAGGAGGGGAACCCTGTGAAGCTGCTCTGTGGTTTTTCTCTTCATCCTCTTTGATCTGAACTTTGTTTCTCGGCAGAAGATGCGAAGCTTCAAACTCTGATTTACTCTGGATCGATTCACCAAACCGGTGAGTGACAACTTTGACTCTCTCTCTCTCTCTCTCTCTCTCTCTCTCTCTCTCTCTCTCTCTCTCTCTCTCTCTCTCTCTCTCTCTCTCTCTCTCTCTCTCTCTCGCACACACATTGTTGGGGGGAACGGCTGCTGCTGAAACCGGTAGTTTATCGCCCGCGCGCGCGCGCGTGCGTGTCTCTCCGTGTGTGTGTGTGTGTGTGTTGGACTGTTCTCACCACAAATCCACGTCCGTGCGTCATGGCCACTTTTACGCACGGTGGTCATCGTTTACGTTAGTTATGGAGAGAGATACTATGAAGTACTCGGTTAGTACTTCCACGCTGTGTACTTCCATGGAGGGAGTAGTACTCCATAGGTTCCCCTGCTGTGTGTGTGTGTGTGTGTGTGTGTGTGTGTGTGTGTGTGTGTGTGTGTGTGTGTGTTTCTATAGAGGGCAGAGTCAGCCAACAGTCAACGTTTTTACGCCAAATTTATTCATTCATTCATTCATTCATTCATTTATCCATAGTATGAACATGGCTATATATATTTCAAGCCAGAAAAATAAACAAAGGCATTCATTCGTTCATTCACATTACAAACATGGCACAAAGCTTCAGCATAAAGACAAACAAAGGTATTCATTCATTCATTCATTCATTCATCAATATTTGTTTTTTAATTGTTGTCATTGTAAGTTGAAATAATGATGCCATGTCTGTACTGTGAATAAATGAATGAATCCATTTGTTTGTTTGGGGCCACTCTATGGGGGCGGCCATGTTTTTACAGTAGCCCAAAATGTACAAACTAAACAACTTTTAAGTTTGAATGACAACTTAAGTGTGAGGCAACAGGTTCAGTTTCACCACCAGATGTCACTAAATCCTGCGCACTGCACCTTTAATCAGGTCATTCGCTCACAATCCACCAAATACCTGCAGTCTGGAGAATTCATTCACTCACAGTAACCATGGGAACGAGTGTGTGTCAG
>JAFBJT010110780.1:1088-3588 GCA_016785325.1 Chascanopsetta lugubris | reverse complement strand
TGTTGTGTGTTTGACGTCACTCACCTTTTGTGTGTTTCTTTGACTGGTCAGGTCATTTGTTGGGTGTGTGTGTGTGTGTGTGTGTGTGTGTGTGTGTGTGTGTGTGTGTGTGTGTGTGTGTGTGTGTGTGTGTGTGTGTGTGTGTGTGTGTGTGCGTGCAGGTGTTTGGCTGTGGGGGGACTGCAGCAGTGCAGTGTCGGTGGGCAGAGGGATGTGTGTGTCTGCAATGTCCTGCAGGCCAGGAACCCTCCAAGGTGAGAACGTGTTGATAAACAACAACAACATTTATGTTTTATTATTATTTACTTTTTCCAAATGTCAAGAGACATTGTTGTGATGTGATTTTCTTTTCTTCTAAGTTTTTGTTTGTTCAGACAAACGTTCACCTTGTGCTTCATAATATCTAGACTTGAATCAGAGTGTAATGACACCAAGTCACCACTAGGGGAGTTTACGTGATGTTGTAATAGAAAACACTTCACTTATTCTTCTGATATTCTTTCTACCAGCGATTTATGTGGAGAGTATGAAGATGATGTCATTCCACTCAACATGTTAAATTAAATTAAAGGTGCACTCTGAACAATTTTGGCAAAATTATAGTCATCTCGAATGGCTCCGAATGGAATGTAAAGTAATTGTACAGTGCGTATAATCATCTCATTATTTAAACTTGTTTCCCTGAGTCTGGAATGAGCTCTTTTGATTTACATCAGAAGCGAGGCCTCTCTGTGGAGGCGGCCATGTTTGTACAAAGGCCCTACATGTGACTAAATCCTTCACACTGCACCTTTAACTTCACCTGTCCTCCTGTCTCCCCAGGCCTGTGCTCAGATCCAGAGTCCCACAGAGGAGGTGCAGTGCCGTCTGTGTCCAGCAGGGACCTTTTCCGACGCACTGGACTCTGAGCTCTGCCGTCCTCACGCCACCTGCCACGACCTCGGCCGAAAGGTCGCGACCCCCGGCGCCGCCGCCTCCGACGCCGTGTGTGGGGAGTGTCTGCCGGGGTGAGGAGTCTGAACACGCCGGCCGCTCGTTAAACTTTCATTTACATTTTTCCTCTGGCCCTTTAATTCCACCCTCTGTCTTTGTTTCCGCTCGCAGGTTTTACTGCCCCGCCTCCGGGGAAGTTTCCACCCACCCCAAGAGACCCTGTGTGAAAAGTGAGCGCACTCCTTCTGTGATTGTCTCATGTACAGACGTGTCTCTCGTGTTACTTTTTCCCTAAAGTAACTCATTCAGTAACACACTCACAGCATCACAAAAGTAACTAGTTACTTCACCCCAAAAGTAACTTATTAAGTAACTCGGTTACATTATTACAGAAGTAACTGGTAAAGGTGACGAGTTACTTTTCCCAAAAGTAACTAATGTTGTAACTGAATGATGTCATTATGAAAGTAGCTGGTTATAGTAACTAGTTACTTCACTCAGAAAGTAACTAATGTAGTCACTGAGTCACAGCTTTACAAAAGTAACTAGTTACTTTGCCCAAAAAGTAACTAATGTAGTCACAGAGGTACACAGTTACTAGTTACTTTTCCCTAAAGTAACTAATGTTGTAACTGAATGATATCATTATAAAAGTAGGTAGTTATAGTTACAAGTTACTTCACTCAGAAAGTAACTAATGTAGTCGCTGAGGTACACAGTTACCAGTTACTTTTCCCTAAAGTAACTAATGTTGTAACTGAATGATATCATTATAAAAGTAGGTAGTTATAGTTACAAGTTACTTCACTCAGAAAGTAACTAACGTAGTCGTTGAGGTACACAGTTACCAGTTACTGCCCCCTAAAGCATCGAGTTCATTATTCTGTCCTCTGCAGAGTCACGCGTCCGCACGGTCCGCACGGTGGGTAAGGGCCCGTCGGCCGGCGGGGGCGGAGCCTCCAACGGCACGGTGGTGAGCAGCGCCGAGGAGAAGTCGGCCGAGTACGCCATCTTCGCCGTGGTGCCCATCTTCTGCGTCATGGGTCTGCTGGGAATCCTCATCTGCAACATCCTGAAGAAGAAGGGATACCGCTGCATGGCCGAGAAAGAGGGCGGCGACGAGGAGGCGGCCGCCTCCCACAAAGACGGTGAGAGGCACACCGCGTGTGCGCCCCGGTGGCCGAATGCGTTATTGCCGCCATGAATGAAAATCCAAGCAGGGACAGAGGAAAAGCCGAGTAGTGTTGTAATTGTTGTGTTTAGTCCGACATGGGAGTCTCCCATGTCTCCCATGTATTTGACCTTTGACCTCCCGGGGTGGGTGGTGGGGGGGGGGTCACTTGAGGTCATGCATGCCATGTTGTTCTAAGCGTCTGTTTTGTTATTGTTGTATTTCAAAGTCAGAGGAGGAGGGAATCATTCCCATCAGCTGCTGACGTCAGAGTGAAACTGACCTGAGTAAACAGAGAGAGAGAGACAGAGAGAGAGAGGGGGAGAGAGAGAGGGAGAGAGAGAGACAGAGAGTGAGAGAGAGGGGAAGAGAGAGAGAAAGATGGAGGGGGTGGTG
>JAFBJT010110779.1:38317-50118 GCA_016785325.1 Chascanopsetta lugubris | reverse complement strand
AGAAGAAGAAGAAGAAGAAGAAGAAGAATGGAAAGAGGAAGAGATCAAAAAGAATGCAGGGTGGGAACCGTCATAAAAATGAGCGCAGAATAAGATTCCACGCCTCGGACAGTAAAACGTGAAGAGTGTGTCGGAGGAGGGCGAAGGAGAAATCCTCCAGATGTGTCTCAAACATGCTTCGTTTCACTCTGATACTTAGAGGGTCTTAGCGAGGCAGACCGAGGGTTTGTGTTAAACCCGATCCGGTCTGGCCCGTGTTCACACAGAACCAGATGCTTCAGATGCGCTCCCTCCTCTTTCTTCAAGCCGAATCGTAGCGTTATCTTCTGAAGGCTAATTGGACACAACGCCGACCCGATGACTTTTGATTCATTACGTATCTGCCAACCTTTATTACCCCGAGCCGCCGTCACCGTCTAGACCGGTCCGTCTGCAGCTTCAGAGGCTCGGGGTCCTCCTCGTCACGGCTCGTTTGGACGCAGTCATCGCTACACGCGCTCTGCGCTGTTGGTGTGAGCCTCGAGAGCAAAACACGAGCCGGTGCCGAGGGTTTGAAACCAGGAGACGCCGTCTTTGAAGGACGTGGAACCAACTGCCTTTTGGTCTCAGGAGCAAACTCCAATCTCCGATCCAGACTGAAACTGAAACGTCCGGCCCGCGGGCCGCAGCTGGCCCACGTCCGGCCCGCGGGCCGCAGCTGGCCCACGTCCGGCCCGCGGGCCGCAGCTGGCCCACGTCCGGCCCGCGGGCCGCAGCTGGCCGGACGCGGGACGTCTTTGCCAAACGTAGAAATGACAGAGAAGACGTTTTTGGCACTAAAAACAAAGGGAGCTTCTGTAGTTAGGATCTTGTGCTATTATAAGAATGGCTCCGCCCACTTGAGATGAAAGTGTGGCCCCAGAACTTCCACTGGTCTAAAGCGCAGCTATTTTCACAGCCCTGCCACGATTTGATTTCATTCACTCTCGTACACATTTATCTTTATTTCGTCAAATTAAGCTCCTTTAATGTTGTCATCGCTTTTATTCTGCTTCTTACGACTAATTCAATCCGCAATTTCATGCTCCAGTGTAAATGTTTTCAGATTTGATCTGATTTCAGTGGAGCTGGTTCGAGACCCCCTCCGCTCACACGAAGGGAAACAATTCCTCAGTCTTACACAAAGAAGCTTCAACCTGAGTTTTGGTGCATCGGTGAGTGAATTCATCATTTCCCTGCGCACGTCTTCCATCTCCCTCCGTGAGTTTATCTCTCAATAAACTCACTTCAACACTCTGACGTCAAAGTCAGCACCTGACATCACCTCAGCTCGCGCTGTCGCCTCCGCTCAGCATCAAGCGTCTGAACATTTAGCTGCGTTACATCTCACTGTGGTGGAGTTCCGCTCCGCTCAGAGACGCTGCCGCCGGCTCCACAGCCCAACCGTACATTTGTGGAAGGAAACAAAGGAGAGAAAAGAAAGAAGCAGCGCCCCCGTGTGTTTATCTCTCTGATTACGTCGGCTGAAAATAGCCTGGCGTCTGAAAACGAACACCAGCGCGGTTACGATGCCGTGCGTGGCCTCCGTCTGACTCCGAGCCAAACGAGCCGCTCGGTGCCAACTGGAACCAACGCTGCTCTGCTCCTCCTCACGCACATCTGAGAACATCTCATGGAGACGTCTCATCTGGAAGATAACGAGGCTGAATCACGTGTGTGGGTTCGAGGGCGCGTCGTCGTTAGTGACCTCGTCTGATCCCGGTCACTTACGGCTGCCAAAGGCGCGAGTGCGCACACGTAAAGCCTGGTGCCACATTACGGGTTAGTTTGTGTTCAAGTGCCGTCTCAGTGTGTGTGATTCTACCTGATCAGTGTGTCAGCTGAGTGTGTGTGTGTGTGTGTGGTGGGGAGGAGGGGGGATGGGGCGTGGGAGGGGGAGAGCTGGGATTCCCTAAAGCGTGTTCAGTAAATCCTCAACCAGCACGGATTCCCAGGCATTGCGTGCAGCAGGGTGGGAATCTTGAACTAAACCACGCCCCCACACACACGCCCACGCACACACACACACACACACACACACGTTCACTCATAGATACACACACGTAGTAGACAACAACAGCTTGTAGCAGAGGCCGGTGGAATGGCTGCGGTGGGAGGGTTCATGGATTCCAACCGTTTCTTCACCTGTCGTCCCCGTTCACTCGAGCCGCGGCTTCCGTGAGCGAGCGCCGCAGCAGCCCTCGTCTGCTTAACCTCAAGCCCGCTCGCCCGACTCTGGGAGTCAGTGGAAACGCATATCTCCTGTCCGCTCGGGCGGCGCCGGGTCGAAACACAGGATGACACTTACCTGTGTGGCGTTTCAAAGTGAACGCCATCGATCCAAAGGAGCCTCCGCATCCGATATGTGTTATTCTGCCATGAGACACCTTGAGCCAAATGTGGCGTAGGAGTTAAAGAGCGGGTTCGAGTGATGGATCTCATGCGCCGGGGAGGTTTTTGGTTGCAGTGTGGGTGGTCAGTCCACAATAGATCAGAGCACTGACAAGAAAAGTGTGTGTGTGTGTGTGTGTGTGTGTGTGTGTGTGTGTGTGTGTGTGTGTGTGTGTGTGCGAGGTTGTGTTGAGTGTTTGTGGGTAAGAGTCTATTCAACACCAAAACATGTCATTGCAGAGAAGTGGTTGGTTCGACTCGGAGCTATTTTCAGTGAAGTGCGTTTGGTGTTGGACTGAATTCCATGAGACAGACTTGAACGTGGATTGTTGAATATCTTTGTTTCAGTTGATCAGCAAAAAAACTTCTTTCTCTTTGAGAGTGTTCTCGTGGGAGTGTGTTTGGGGAAAGGACACTGCAGCTTCACGGCAGCGAGATTATGCAACTCACTCTCCACATTTGGGTCCATTTGGCATTAAAGTGACCTTTTGTTGTAAAAGTTAAATCTCAGACCTTTTAAATGCGGCTTGAATATGAAATGGAATTGAAGTCCAAATTCAATCAACGTAAACACCAAAATCCCTCAATCCAATTCTCAGAGAACTCACGTACTCTTTAGAACTCGCATTCAACCGAGCTGCAGCAAATGATACAAAGTTCCTCATGTGGCAAAATCGTTTTCATCAAGATCAGTGAATTATTCTTCAATTATAATTATCTTATTCTTTTTAAAGCCTGTAAAGAAATCCATACGCCGTCTTTCCAGAAAGTTTGGTTTGAATCCATTCTGCTTTTTTTTTGCACATGTTGAAAAACCAAAAACCAAACAGTTTCATGATGCAGAAAACCATAACTAACGTGTCGACGGAGCCCGACATGCGAAGCCCCAGACCTGAGGTGGTGAACCCTGGTACGTACGCTCACGGTCTTGCGAGGACCAAGCAGAGCTGATCGTCGCCTCTGATAAGTTGTGACACAAAACGAGCTCCTACTCTGCTGGTCCGACAAACAACGACTCACACATCTGCAGACACAGAACCAGACCGGAAACACGTGTCGGGCCGCAACCAGCGAGCTGTGAACGGCAGCTGCTCCGTCAGAAAATCATTACATACACATGTGTCGGTAAATCACACGTATGATACACGTCAGGAGCGACACGGGATTCGGCGGTTGGACGAGACACTTCCAGATCTCTGGATGTTGCTTCGGTATTGATGTGGCTTCTTGATCAGTCAGGTGAGGACTTTCACAATAAAAGCCAGCCATCTTGTATCGTGAGTATCTGACCCGCTCTCTGACCTTAAATGATGATGGACGTCATTCAATTAGGAAATAAACTTGACTGAGGCCAAATGAAGGAAGCCACCGAGAGAATGCGCGGCCCCTCCCCTCCGTGCGCACTGAACAGCGCCTGAGCGCTAATGCGAGTCCATGTGTGCAGCCTTGATGTGTGAATCGGACACCGCTGCAACATGTGATGCGTGCCACCTGTGCAAACAGCACTACAAAGACAGGCCTGTTTTAAAGGGACTGGCCCTTTAATTAGTCTTTAATTGAGCCACTGCTCCCGCAGGGGAGAGGGGAGCAAAGGAGAGGAGGAAAGGAGAGGAGGAGAGGAGAGGAGAGGAGGAAGGAGGAGAGGAAGCGTGTTCCCTGACATAAAGCAGAGGATGCTTTATTCAAAGGGAGGGATCAGCGTTTATGAGAAGAACAAGAGGAATAAAAGGACATTTACATGGAGATAAATAAGCTGGGGTTGTTAGGTAAGGCGGCTGTCACACACACACACGCAGGCAGGCAGGCAGACACACACACACACACACACGCACACACACGCACACACACCTCTATACCCCAAAACACTTCATGATTTACAAACCACATCTGAGAAGTTATGCAATCCTCGAACATGTGGCCGGTATTGAAAACAAATCGTGGCACGCAACGGCAGAGAGGTCATTCCAAACAACCCCGCTCTCTCTCTCCCTCCTCCTCCTCCTCCCCCCCCCTCCCCGCCCCCCCCCCCCCCCCCCCCCCCCCCCCCCCCCCCCCCCTCACTCCCCCGGAGCAACACTTGAACGGCTCACAGGGAAAGCGGACAGACATTATTAGGTCAGCACGATGCCACCATAAGTCCACGCCTTGAATAGACTTAACACCACAGCAGGGGACACGCAATGTTTTCTACTTTTAGAGCCATTGATGAAAATAGCACTAAAGTTGCACTGATTGGAGGAAAAAACATGAATAAAGACATTGTGTGTGATGGGGGTGATGAAGTGGCCACGTGAACGCGCGCGAGACCCCTGAACTGAATGAAAGCATGTCGTTAACAGCTGATTGGAAACATGTGAGTTCTGCTGTGTCACTTTGATGCAATCGCCACCGCACTGCTCAGCCTGCAGGTTCAGAACCGATGTTCAACAGCTCACTGTGACAGAGGGACGGTAATCAATTCAGGGCAACGTAATGCAATCGGCATTTGAAAGGGTTTATATCGTGAATTTGGCAAAACTGAAAAGTGCACAAGGGGAAGGGAACCAGAGATACAGCATGAGACAATGAGGCCTGAAAGTAACAGGGAAGAGAGAGGGTGTATTTGATGTGAAACATCCTTATATCATTTGAGACATAAAGGAATGATTACAATTGTATATTAGCTAATGATTATTATTATTATTATTATTATTATTATTGATAACTCTGTTTAAACGGGTGTGTACAGATGAGCTGTGGAGAGGAACAAAGTGAGGGCACAATCAAAACATGAGATTGCTTCATTTATTTTCCGTGACCTCCTTTTTCTTTTCAGGTGCATTTGAAGTGAAACCTGAGAAACTATTTCTGCAGGTGATCGGAGGCGATGAGGTAAATGTCCGTCGTTTTTATGGGAGACGAGTTGCATTAAATGAAAGCAACATGTGCGGATCCATTGTCCAAAGTTTACATGCAGGTGCATGTGTGTGTGTGCGTGCGTGTGTGTGTGTGTGTGTGCGTGTGTCGGCTGCATCCTGTGGAGGAACCCAGGGAAACCATAGCATTGTGCTGACATGCGTGTGTGTGGACCAGTATCCTTCCTACTTTCGGCCTCACTGTTACTTGGAGTGAGACGGATGTGTGACAATGGAGGGTTTGACTTTGAAGGTCCTTTGAAGGTCCTTTGAACTGTGTTGTACGGCTAAATTCAGTATCACCGCATTCATCCAAAACATCCCAAAATTCAGATGTGGATCAGACAGCAGCCTTTAGCAGCTCTGAGTTCTGTAAAGTCACAGTGGCGCAACATGGTGGCCTCCATTGACAGAACCTGCTCCTGAATAGTAAATATAATAATAGAGTCAATATCAATGGGTGATTATTGATTATTGTGGGGTAATGGAAACAATGAGTGCATTCTAGGCAGTGCACTGTGATCAAATGTTCTGCCAGTGGAGCAGTGAGACTGTGCACACTGGACCTTTAATGGATGAAGACAAAGGGGAAACAGACCCAGGTAGAATTGAGATTGAAAACGAGACGGAGGGCGAATGCACAGCAACGACACTGAGGTAAGAAATGTTCTTACTCCAAATACGTGTTTTTCTGATGTGACGTCACAACTTTGGACCCTCAGACCTTTGACTTCACTCTTTCCCAGATGGTCCGAGAACTAAATCTACAAAAGGTGCCACTTCATCAAACTGACACCGTGCAGAGGAGAGTCCTGGTTGGCAGAGCACACTCCAAGTAAACGGGTATAAAACATCCTCGTGTCTGCCCCGGGGCAAGAGAGAAATGCCTCTACGACAAACCATTAAATCCCCATTTACCCACATTCCTACTGGAAGCAGCAGCTGTGCAAAGGATGAATTACTACACGGAGTTCCACCGCACGAGATGGAGGATGCGCACACACACGGAGGGAGGGAGGGGATGCACGCATTGGCACGAGTTGCCAGTAATGTATTGCTTCCACAGGACGGCCCACATGCTCAAAACATGCTGTAATTGGCCTCGATCACGCTCAGCCATTGAGACGCACAGTGTATGTGACAAGCAGGGGTGAGAGAGGGCGAGCGAGGGGGGGGGAGAGAGAGAGGGTGAGGAGGGAGGAAGGGAGGCAGAGAGAGAGAGACGGTAAGGCAGTGTGACAGAGTGATTTCGCAGGAGAGAATGAACTGTAAATATTGACCCTGCAGAGCAGGGCAAAACAGTCATGCTGCACCAGTGGAGGAAATGATATCACACACACACACACACACACACACACACACACACACACTCACACGCAGTTGAAGCATGTTATGTGTCCAGTGGAAAACCTGTGAATCTTTGGGCCAAGATAAAATAAGGATACATGGTTGAAGGGTCTTGGGGGGATTCTCTGGAAAAACCTAAAGCTGAAGTCAGACATGAACAGAGCACCTGATCATCGTGGGATATTCTCTGAAGGGACTGGAACCAACAACACAAATGTCCAAGTGACACTGCGGGTGAAAAGTAGTGAGCCGAGGGGTTTCGGTGACAGAGGCCGACGCCGGTGTGATGAGCTGTAAACACTAACATGGGGTCACCACAGCAGAACCGCCTCCGCCTGCAGAACCCCCCCTCACCTCAGCGCCGCAGACCACTCCTGTGCTGTCGCGTATGTGGACCAGCAGGAAATGCCCTGCTGCCTTGCTCAAGTGTCAGAGGAAATGGCTTCAGTTTGTATCGTTGTTTCAGTTGCACTGGAATATCCCTCATTACTGACTGAGTCAGGGTGTCAAACATAGGGCCTGCGGTCCCAAACTGGCCCGCTCGAGGTTTCAATCCGGCCCACTCGGCCGACTTTGTAAAAATGACAGAGCTGCAATTTCTTTTTTAATTAACTGCCATTCCGAGAGTGTCCCCTGGGGGTGGCAGACAACATCTCAAACTGCAAGCGGGAGCAAACATGTCTAACAAGCATAAACCGATCATAATATAGTTGACATTTCATTCTCCTTTTTCACGAAGGGCCGTGACAGTGACGAGGCCTCGACCTTGTTGCGCACTCGCGCTCGGATCTCAGCCAACAATCTCCACCACTTCAAATATTACGTTATTATTATGGTACATTCCATCTGCCCTTCACAGAGGAGCAGAAGAGCAGCGGCGAAACTCCCAGACACACCAGCTCCAATCGGACGACCCCTCGACTCTTTGCGCCCCATGAATAACCCTCACTCTGCTGGATGGGGGCTTTCGCTCTGGAAAGCACTTCCCCACCACAGACGATCACCCGGCCCCTTGTAGGAAAAAGAAATGACCTACAAACATTAGAACGGTCCCTGAAGTTGTTTCCTGTGTAAAAAGCTGCGCTGCTGAGAATAAACCCCGCATGGGTCATTTACTCCAGCTGAAACAACGGGGCAGTTATCCCATTGTACTTTTGTATTTTGCCAAGTTTCTCACAGCTGCCCAGGATTGAGGTGCTAAGCTCCTTCTCACCTGCTCACAGCTCATTATTGGGCCATTTCTACCGCGTCAGTGTTTGATGGAGGCTCATACACAGGGTTTCCAGTGTCTGCGCACTCACTGCACTTCTGCCTGAGACTCTGTTTATCCATAGATGCCCGTTACCCCGGGATGGGCCTGCTAACACAGCGCAGTGAGAACCATTTGAGGAGCATTGAAATGGAAGTCACTGTGTGTTGATGTTATCATGAGATCCTTCAACCCCTGTCGAAGTGACCCTGTGGCTGCCGACAGGATTCAAGTTAAAAACATTGACAGTAACGTGTGTACGATTCCCGTCATTTTCGTGATCTCTACAAAATATTATAAAACAATTACATATCGACATTTTCAGGAATTTATAATCACCGAAACATTTTTTCCCATGACCCTTAAATCAGCCCATGAATGTATATTCACATAGCGAGTTTCACCATGCAACTGCACCACGAGCAGTCACCAAATCTTGCAAACTGCACCTTTAAGCAGAGGGTAAACCATGAGTTCGACAGTAAACGACACTCGTCTTCCCTCTCCTCTCCCCTCCTCTCTCCTCCTCTCCTCTCCTCTCCTCCCCTCCTCTCCTCTCCTCTCCTCTCTCCTCCTCTCCTCTCCTCTCCTCTCTCCTCTCCTCCTCTCCTCTCTCTAGATCCACGGGTCCATGTGTCTGCCTACCAACCCCCCCTCGTCTTTCCTCTCCTCTCCCCTCCTCTCTCCTCCTCTCCTCTCCTCTCCTAGCCCCTTGTCCTGGTTTGCCCTCCCTCTCTCCGTCATGCCACTGTCCCTGTGGAGCGACTCATGCATGGATACAATGTGCTCCTCTGTGCCTCTGAAATCCAGCATTACTGTTCACACGCGATCGGCACCGAGCGACGATATACACTCCCCTCCCTCCTCCTCTACTTCTCCTTTTTTTCTTTCCATTCCTACATCTTTCATCTTTTTTCATTTATTGATTTTTAAGAGACACTAAACATAAAGCCACAATTCAACAGTCAATTAAATGATATGTTATTCTAGATTTTAAAAGTTCCACCACGCACATTACATTCTTTTGCCCTTTCAGGTGCGGTGTGTAAACATTACGACATTACGGTAAATATATGTATCATGTAAATGAATATACATTAAAGAGCTCGTTTTAGGGTCATGAAAAAGCAAGTCACACATTGATCAGAAATATCAGCATGTAATTGCTCCGCAGACCTTTTCATATATTTTTGGGTAAAATCCACATTTTCCTCCAGGAATCAATAATAAAACGGGTTTATTGAACAAACTCAGAGTGGATGTAAATATAGTCACATGTAATTAAGCTGTACAGTGGAAGTCATTCCTGTCTGATTGTTTCCATGTGTTCAGCCTCAGGAATCTCTCCTGGATGTTCAACATACTGGTGCACAGCAGGAATATGATCCCTGACTTTCGCTCGATTCCATCTCCCTCCATTTCCTCCCCCTGGAGTCTGTGACAAAAACATTCCCTTTCTTTCTGTCTCTTTCATATATATATATATATATATACATATATATATATATATATATATATATCTGACTTTCTGCATCACCTCGTTCAAAGCACGCGACGCGCTCCCCTGTGCGCTCCGGCCTTCACTTTCGCTCATTCTCCACCTAAAACTCTCTGCGCACAAAGACACTGGCTCTCCAGCTCAGAGGTGAGTGCATGTGTATGTCCACATGCACATTGTATGATGTGCAGAACGCATGAATGTGCATGTGTGTGTGTGTGTGTGTGTGTGTGTGTGTGTGTGTGTGTGTGTGTGTGTGAGAGCACTCCAGGCTGCTTCAGTGACAGAGGAGCATACTGTAAGCTGCAAATGAGCTCATTCCTTCAGGGCTTCTCTCTCTCTCTCTCTCTCTCTCTCTCTCTCTCTCTCTCTCCCTCCATGTTTCTCGCTCGCTCAATCGTTTCGCTTTCATTCACTCACTCGCTCGCTCACTGTCTCCCTGCTCGCTTCGACAGATCGTTTTCATAACCACTTTTCTGAGGTCACAGCCTCGTCTGCAGTAGTCACGCAACCCCTCGCCTGCTCAGTCAGCTTTACATGCACATATGTGCACGCGCACACACACACACACACACACACACGCACACACACACACACACACACTGACTCCACCACAGCAATACTACACCACACAAAACCCTATCTTAAAGAGACAGCGTACGACTCTTTCCCCCCGGCAGCCACAACACGCTACAGACTCCGCTTTTTAAAGGGTCAGCATGTCTATTTTTGGCTCTCGGCGCTCGAGCATTCCGATGCGGCTGGCAACACACGTGCAACCTGTGGCTGCAGAGCGGAGGAGCGACACCAGCTGCAGCTCAGGTTAAACCTATTGTCACTTTTAACAAAACAAGCGAAAGACGCATGCAGGGAATGTACAGAATATTCTGCATCAGTGGTTATTTCTATTGAACAGCCTTTGTTTATGTGGTGAGAGCCAACGAGGAAGACATGACCTCATTCACCACATTGGAATGAATGATGCTCCTCTCTGGCGCAGGTGAGCGTCGCAGCTCCAAACAGGAAGACATCACACTTTCTGCTAACGGTTGTAGTACATGTATGCGTGTGTGCGGAGCGGCTGAGTTCTTCCTCTGTGCAGGACACAGAGCATCACATTGTCCTCTCCCGACTCGGCCCATCCATCCTGCCCCCCGCCCCCCCCCGCCCTCGCTCGCCCGCTCCTCTTGTTCCTGTCTTGTTTCCGTCGCCCAACACCTCTCCTCTCCTCTCATCACCCCTCTACCACCAGGACAGCCCCGAGGAGGACGACGGCGTAACTGAAGATGACAGCGAGCTCAGAGTACGAGGCAGCGGGCGGAGAGGATGCGGGATGCCGGCGGTCTCAAGGAGGAGGAAACACAAAGGAACCATTCACTCACGTGGCCCGGCCAGAGAAACACTCTTTAATACTTACAGAGGTCTGGGTTGTGCAACGTCTCATAGTAACGTGTGACAGACGTGTGTGAAATGTGACACCGGCAGGAGTTGATGTATGTTGAGAAGATCCCGAAGGAAAAAAGTGTTCCTGTACTTGTTGTAACATATGGCAGGTGTCGTGCGCACCTTCAAAGACTGATGATTGATTTAAAAGACGAAGTCTGGCAACGAAGGACTCGTCCACAAAGAGACACAGATAATCTTTAAATCCATAAAGACGGCAGCGCATGACAACGACTGAGAGCGCTGCAGTACAACCTCCAGGCCCGAGTGGCGCTGTAACGCTGCCACAGACGACCACACAGCACGTGCGCCGAACTGGAGAAGAAGAAGAGGCAGAGGAAGAAGAACTCGATGAAGCATTTGTGTGAACTGATGAGGAGGTCGAACCTCAGCTCTGCGACATAATGGACTACAAGTAACCCGCCATTGTTGTTGTTGTTGGTGGGTTTGCACATGCAGGTCAAGGGAGAGATGCACATCGGTCGTAAAGGTGGATGCAATGGCATCTTGAGATTTGCTGACTCTGGGTCTCCGCGTCTCCTTGTGCCCCCAAAGATTCACTAAATCTACTGACAATAGCATGAGCCTCCACCGTGACGCCCCTGCACAGGGATGTTTGAGGGACTTTCCTCGTCCTTGATCGTCGATAGAGAAATATGAAACATTTGGAAGTCACAGCTTGCAGGATTTGGAGAAATCTACTTCTAGTTCCCTTGTTGCAAAGACCCCAAGACCCCAAATGCATGAAGGGACACACACACCCTCCGCCAGCTTCATCCATCATCACCTGGCCCAGCGGCTCGATCACAGTCCACCTTCAGACCTCAACGCTGCGCAGAGGGGCCCGCGTTTCTTTACTGAGATTTTCCAGCTCATCAAATATCAGTTTGTGGTTTTTGTCATGACATCATCAGCGGGGGAGGCGGGCGAGGGCGACGGCGGGCGCGGGCGGGGCCCCCAA